>JBAMAX010001052.1:0-85397 GCA_037043745.1 Chymomyza amoena
TATACTTAAATTGTATATAATTCATTATGTTATTTTTTACATATTACTTATTACGTATTATTTACAAAACTCTATATATTATAAAAATCTATCTGGAAGATCCAGAACATGATATCTCTTCAGACGTCTAACATCCATACTATTGTCTAGTAGGTTAATAGCCAACGAATTTTCATGGTTTGATAGTCTCTCTAAGTATCTTAGCGATGATTTGCTTATTACATCTTTGACGTATGGAACATTCATGTCTTTGTGAATTTCTTGGTTGCTTACATACCAAGGAGCGCCTGCGATGTTTCTAAGAGTTATCGATTGATACCTTTGCAGGATTTCGATGTTTGAGGTGCTCGCCGTCCCCCAGAGCTGCATGGCATACGTCCAGACTGGCTTGAGAACTGCTTTGTAAAGCCGAATTTTATTCTCCAAACTAAGCTGCGATCGCGGACCTAGAAGCCAATACATTCTTTTGGTTTTAATTTTAAGCTGCATATGCTTTGATTTTATATGCTTATTCCACGTGAGTCGCCGATCCAAATGCACTCCAAGGTATTTGACAGATTCTTCATCCGGTATGGACATACCATTTAAAGTCACAAGAGGGCATTTTCCTCGTTTCAATGTGAACGTAGTTTGGACTGATTTTTGCGTGTTTACTACAATTCTCCATTTTTTCAGCCATGTTTCAATAAGACCGAGTTGCTCTTGTAAGTTTTGGGACGCCATTGCCGGAATTGCGCTGTTAGAAATAATTGCTGTGTCATCCGCATAGGTTGCAACTTCAACATTGTCATTTGTTGGAAGGTCCGCAGTAAAAATTGTGTATAGCACTGGCCCAAGTACACTACCTTGAGGAACTCCGGCGTTTATTGAGTACAGTTCCGAGTGTTCATCAGCATATTGGACATAAAATTTTCTACAGCTGAGGTACGACTTAAAGAATAAGAAATACGGTGCAGGAAGCCATTTTTTGATTTTATAAAGTACTCCTGCGTGCCAGACTTTGTCAAATGCTTGCTGGATATCCAAAAATATCGCAGCGCTGTACTGTTTGTTTTCAAATGCATCCACTATCTTTTTAACAATACGATGGCATTGTTCAATTGTGCCATGGCCTCTTCTGAACCCAAACTGATGTTCGGGTATGATGTTGGTGTCCTCTAAAACCACTGACATTCTTCTCAAAAATATTTTTTCAAATACCTTAGCGAATGTCACCAGCAAACTAATGGGACGATATGATGACGCGTGTTGTTCAGGCTTGTTTGGTTTTGGCAGCATAATTAGTTCAGCGCATTTCCATTGAGTTGGGAAGTATTCAAGTCTGAGCATGGCATTATAGATATACGACAAAAGTCTAATGCATTTTGGTGGCAAGTTTTTAATTGTTGTACCATCAATTTTGTCATATCCGGGTGCTTTCTTGGCATTTATTCTCCAAATTTCAGCTTGCACTTCTGCGATTGTTGTCTGACGGATAGGCATACTCATCTGGCAAGCCGAGTTAAGAAAATTGTCAACCTCTGTCACTGTTTCCTGGTCAAATTCCAAGTTAGGTTGGAACACTGTGTGGAGATGTTGTGCAAATCTTTCCGCAATTTCCTTATCACTTTTACACAGTCTACCATTGTTGTCAACTATTGCCGTTTTCCTTCTGCTTGGCCGCTTCAAGTAACTGGTTGCTCTCCAAAGACTATAACTTAGATCTGGTGTGCATGGGTCAAGGCTTTTAAGATATTCTGACGTTGCAGCATTTTTTAGTTCCCATAATTTTTGCTTAAGATCTTTAGTAGCTTTATTCAGCAACTGTTTATCAATTGGGCTTCGGCTTAGTTGCCACTTCTTTCGGAGTTTCCTTTTGTTTTTAATTAATTGCCTCAGCTCCAGGGACAGATATGGTTTGTTGGAATGATTCGCGCTTGATTGTGGGGTGCAAAAAACTCCAGCCTCATGAATTGCCTTAGTGAGGGTTTTAATGGCAGATTCAATTTCATCTCCTGTTTTAAGTGGTACGTCAAGGCGTACTTTGCTTTCAAGAAAGTTTTTAAAATCTCCGATGTTAGATCGCCTTGTGTTGATTTTGTATGGCCGATTTTTTAATGTCCCAGTTGCACCATAGGTCACTATACTTGGAGAGTGGTCTGAGCTTAATTCAAAGTTTTCTTCAATGTGGAGTTGATGTTGTGGTACGCCATTGTATACTACAAAGTCTAATAGATCTGGAATTTTTATTTATTTTTTTTTTTGAAAATTTCACACTAGGTGTGCCCCTTAATTCCTAATCAGATAATGCCAAAAAATATTTTGCACACAAAAAAATAATGGTAAAAATATTTCTAATTAGACGATTCGATACAAAAAAAAACTTGTTATACCCTGTACCGTATGGTACCAAGGGTATATTAAGTTTGTGCAAGCCGAAAATGTATGTAACATATAGAAGGAGACGTCGGAGACACCCCAAAGTTACCTAAAATATGATCAGGGTGAATAGAGAAGTCGATATACCCATGTCCGTCTGTCCGTCCGTCCGTGTTAACGCCTAGATCTCAGAGATGGTAAGAGCTAGAGTTACCAAACTTTCACATTAGATCCCATATTATTCCATAGGAGGCAAGTTTATTTTATTTTTTTGATATCGGGGATAAATTATATAGCTCCCATAGGGGTGTTTGAGACGACCTCGACAAAAAAAAAAGCGTTTTAGATGAATAATTCGTTTGTTTATGAAGATATCGTAACTAAATTTGGTATTCGAAAGTTTTTTATAGTTCCCAATCACTGTACCAAATTTGATCAAAATCGGTTGACTATATCATATAGCTCCCATAGGACCGATCGGCCAAAATAACTTTTTTAAAGAAAAATTCGCTATATTTAGTTTTTTAATACATATATCGTAACCAGATTTAGCGTTTGGAAATTTTTTTAGACCACTTAAGCAATGTGCCAAATTTGAACAACATCGGTTGACTACATCATATAGATCCCATAGGTCCAATCTTCCAAAAAATCGATCTTTTAACTAAATTTGTTGTGTTTCGTTTGTTTGTTAAGATATTGGGACCAAATTTGACATTCGTGAGTATTTTATAATTCCTAAGCACTACTAAATTTAATCCAAATCAGTTGACTAGATAACATAGCTCCCTTAGGACCAATCGGTGCAAAAAAACGTTTTTTATACAAAATTCGATGTGTTTCGTTTGTTTGTAAAGATATTTGAAATAAATTTGGCATTCAGATATTTTTTAAGGTATTTAAGCACTGTGTCAAATTTTATTGAAATCAGTTGACTATATCATATAGCTCCCATAGGAACGATCGGTCAAAAAAAAAATGTTTGCTTAAAAATTCTTCTGTTTGTGGTTTTTTGTGAAGGAACCGGATTTTATTGCAAGCTAGTGGTACAGGGTACCCTGAAGTCTTCCGCGCCCGACTTTACGTACGCCATTTTTTGTAGTTCTCAACTATATCTCAACGCACTGTACCAAATTTAAATAAAATCGGTTGACTAACCGTCTCTTTAAAAAATCGTAAGTCTCCTCTTACAAAAAATTTAAGACATCAGGATCTCCTTTTGACTTTTATAAATTTTCTATTATACGCAGCAAGTTCATTCTTCTTAATAGAGTTTGCTACAATAATTATCTTTCCCTTTGTCGGCTCAACTTCTGTAGTGATCCAAAAAAATTTTTTTCTTTTGTTAATTCAAAACGTAATTCTTCCTTATTTCCTGCATCGCTATATTTAAAAAATGTAAGATCTTCTAAAAATTCTGAAATCGCTGACTTATTTGCCAATTTTTTCAAACCACCTATTCTGTCAACCCTAATAACACTGACCCTAACTATCCCTATAACCTTCCTCATTCTAATCTTATTCCTTCTCCAGAGATCTTAGAAACCGACGTGTTGCAATCCCTACTGTCCGTTAAATCATCCTTCTCCCCTGGCCCCGATGCCATTCCTAGTTGCGTTTTAAAGCATTGTGCTCACTCTCTTGTTATGCCATTATATGTTCTTTTCCGCACTTCTTTAAAATATTCTTGTCTTCCGGCCATCTGGAATGAATCCTTTATTATTCCTATTCATAAAAAAGGTTCCAAGTCCAACATTGAGAACTACCGTGGTATTGCCAAGCTTTCATCAATTCCTAAAGTTTTTGAAAGGATTGTCACATCACAATTGCAACACTACTGTCGTTCTTTAATGTCGGACTCCCAACATGGGTTAATAAAACGTCGGTCCACTTCTACTAACCTTTTAGAACTTTCGTCTATTATCAATCTAGAAATTAAGGTCACGTCTGGGGTACCTCAAGGTAGCCATCTTGGCCCTCTTCTTCTTAATTTATTTTTAAATGATCTCCCGCAAGTAATCAAATCTTCTTGCATTCTAATGTATGCGGACGATGTCAAACTTTGTCTGTCCTATTCCGATAAAAATAAGCATTTACTTCTTCAGCATGATTTTGATAACATGCAATCTTGGTGCAACTTCAACCATCTCTTTCTGAACAAGTCAAAATGTAATGTTATGACATTTTATCGTTCTTCTCCTTATTTGGCTACTTACTATTTAGAATCTTGTACCCTAGAACGCATCGAGTGTGTGGCCGACCTTGGTGTTTTGTTTGACCATACCCTTAAATTCAATAACCATATTTGCAATATCGTCAATAGAGCTAGAGGTGTTCTTGCTTTTATTAAGCGTTGGTCTAAAGAGTTTAACGACCCTTACACAACCAAACTACTTTATATTTCTCTCGTCCGTCCTATTTTAGAATATTGTTCTTGCGTTTGGAGTCCTCAATACCATGTTTATCAAGACATGATTGAGTCCGTACAAAAGCAATTTCTCCTCTTTGCACTTCGTGGCTTAAACTGGGACCCAAACATCCGACTGCCGCCATATTCTGATAGACTTCGCCTTACAAAATTGCCTTCTTTAAATCATCGCAGAACATGCCATGGCGTGTTATTCTTGCATAAGCTGTTACTCGGTCTTATCGATTCTAATGTACTTCTAGCAAAGTTACTTTTGTCATTCCCTCTAGAGTAACTCGTAATTTCCGACCTTTAGCCTTACAATTTTGTAGATCTAATTATGCTTTACACGATCCTTTCCGTGTCTTATGCTCTAATTATAATAACTTCTATAATTTCCTCTCTTTCGAACAGTCTATTCAATCTCTTACCTCTTCTATCCTCAGTTATCTTGATTTGCCACTACGAGCATCCTTGACCAATCCTATATTATGAATGTTTCTTTTGGTCAACGGTGATCCCTTGGCACTTTTTCTTTTAATTTTTTCATTATATAATAGAAAATTTTTATCTTGCTTCCTTTTTTCAACTTTTATATTGTAAATCCAAGTGTCTGGCCAGTTCTTGCTGTGAGAAGGTGCATATCATTAAAAAGTAGATACGCGGATTAGTTATACCTTCTATTTTTCTTTTCTAAATAAATTAACTGTTTTTTTTTTTCTATAATATCTAATGTCAACTGTGCTTAGTTGTACTCCTTAAATAAATAAATAAATAAAAAAAGCTATATCATACAGCTCCCATAGGAACGATCGGTCAACAAAAAATTCCTGCTCAAAAATTCTTCTGTGTTTGGTTTTTTTATGAGTGCACCTAATTTGGCAATCAAATGTCTTTGATGTTTGTAAGCAATATACTGGATTTTATTGCAAGCTAGTGATACAGTGTATTCTAAAGTCGCACGCGCCCGACTTAACGTACTTAATTTTCATAATTTAACAGAGCTATACGTTGTAGTTACATGTTTCTGCGTGTCAAAAATTAACAAAATCGGAAAAATACTATAAGAGTATTATAGCCAAAAATGGACAAATTTTACCATCCCTTGCCAAAACACCACTTCAATATTTAACTGTATGTAATTATGGCAAAAAGTGACTTAGAATCATTATTTTTGGTAAGCTGATTCATATGGCTCTATGAACAAATCCACATTCAAATTTGATCGATGGGACCCTCACATCCCCCAACATATTAACTTGTAACTTCTTAAAATGACTTCTTTAACGTAACTTTCGTATTGCTAAGCTAAGAGAACTATTGCGACAGGGATTTTACGAAGAGTGTGCTCGATTTATCTCTTTCTCTATTGGTTTTTGGGCTGGCATTCGCAACAAGGCGACCAAATGACATCTGTTGACAAAAGACTGAAGTTGGTTCTTGATTTTTATATATGTATACACGTACATATAATGTCTATAACCACCGATCGCTTCCGACAGCCGCTTGATTTATGTGCCATAAATTAAAAAGGATTCTATGCAAGCATATAATATTCTAGCCTTTGTTGCTCTTTTAAGTGCACTACTCGATCACGGTCATGACAATCCACCAATCGTGCCAGTTGCTCTACGTTGAATATCAGCCGTTGTGCAACCATGGTAGGATGCTACCTAGATATTAATTTCTTGTTCATCATCTACGACTTCCGCAGATGTTATCAGTTGATAGATTTGTTCATCTTTGATGTAACTTTTAGGTCATCGTTTGTTAAATTGTATAGACTTTTTTGCATTTTATTATGTGTGGGAATTATTCCTTTATAGTTCCCAAAAAGCGAGTCTGTATTGTGCTGTGTCACTTGTCCTTATGTATCTTTTTTGTCAATATAAGTTCCATTATAAACAAAAGTTTGAGAGGTTATAACCACTACATAACAGTTTCAAATATAGAAAAATTAACCGCTTTTCGTAGGCTAAACGGATGAAAATGACCAAAAAAAGATGCTTAAAAAAAAAATCACGTACAGTACAAGCACGCGAATTAAAGAAAGATTTATACTTATAAATGTAACACCAAAGCTACATAAACAATTTTTCTGTTTAAACACATACTCCTATTCTTACCTTGACCATGGCACGATCTCTCAACTTCGTGTCTGTTGCTTTGCCCTAATCCAAACAAACACACCGAAACTAGTATTTTTCATGTTTACAAAACTTCAAAGTTTCTTCAGTCGAATTTCGTAACGCCGCCTCAAAAGTTTTACTTGTTGTGTTTTTATTCTTTTTTTACATAAAAAGACGACACTACAAAAATCACCGTATCATTATTATTATGCACAATAACATGCAATAGATTTTTTTTTTATCGTTAAGAGTGTAGCTAAAATATTTTCACACATTTTCGACTGAAGTTTTTTCTTAAAGTCACAAATATTTGTATTTGGGAAGGTGGTCAACTCTCTTTACGACCCCGCATATACGACTGTATTTTGAAATTGTCCTTTTCACAACGATAGCCAAAAAAGAGAGAAGATTTGGCAACACAAATCTGAAATCGGTTCTGATAGGCTAAAACATTTACCACTGGTGAAAAAAAATTTTTGGACTTGCATTCATACCTTAAAGGTATTAGATTAAAGGTATCTTAAATTAGAGCAATGGGAGCTAAGTCTTTCAGCTCCAAGATGTTGTTATATTGTGTAATAAATATTATTTAGCTTTAGGAATTTTATAATTTTTATAATATTACTAGCCGGCCTCCGCTGCGCTCCGGCACGCTCGCTATTCTTGTTTCACAATGTTAGTTACCATACTCCTCCGAAACGGCTGTACCGATTCTCATGAAATGTTGTGTGCCTCAATAAAATAAAATTTATAACGTTTATAATTTTTGTGTTTCCTTTCGACAAAAACAATTAACTAAAAAATATTAGTTAATCTGACAATGTACACAATGCCAACCTAAATAAAAAAAAAATGTATTGGAAAATCAGATTGTCCTTTTTAGTATTTTCGTCGCAATTTTGTAATATTTTTACATAGCCTATTTTCGTCCCAGGAAGCTTCTGAACATTTTAAAAAAAGTCCCATTAAAATCGGACAAAGGGTTTGGCATCCAACCTCATACAAACAGACATACACTTTTTTTTATATATAAGATGGGAATCTGAGTTTGACAGGAGTGTTGTTGGGATAATGATGCCAACTATGCGGTTTCTGTTAAGTCTAAGGTAAGGCAGAAGTAAAGAACGTGGGCGATTGTAATCGCCCACTGTCACTGCGTCACTGCGTTTAGGACTGGTATGGGGTTGTGTGTTAAGAAGTCTGAGTGTAATTTTATTTGGTCGTGACGATTGGTTTTGGTGACTGTTTTTAAGTGTATTATGTATAATATAGATGGTTTCATACCAGTTTGATGTAGTGTAGGGGATTAATCGCTTTTTAAGTGTGTTGGAATTTTGTGTGAACACCATAGGTTGTTTGATGGTGTTTTTTGCGCTTTTTTGTCTGCAAATTCGTTTCCTTGTATACCAATGTGTCCTGGGATCCACAGAAAAATGAATTTGCTGAAGAATTGGGTGATAGTATCGTGGGCTATTGTGGGGTAGCAGCAAAGAATATAGAACTGCATACAATGCGCATCTGGCACAAATTAATTATAGCGCAACGAACGAAATGTTGGTTCTATTTTTAGTACATGAAGACTCCGTTAATTTGCAAAGTAGTTTTCCTTCCAAAATGTAAAAGAGACTAATTTAAACACAAATTGTGCTTATTTAATAAAATACACCAAAAAATCGAAAGGTGGAAAGAGCCCACCTAAATTAAATTTAAAGCAATAATTTGTATGAAAATAATTAATTATTAAAAATAATTTTCAGCCTTCTGTGGCAAATAAAAGGACCTATGCGTACTCTCTCGATCATTAACTGAGAACTGCACAAATAAGCATGCACGTAAATACAAGTATTAGTGTTTGTGTATGCATGCTGTAAAACCATTAAAAAAAATATTTTTTTCACATATTTCTAATTTTTAACATGCATTTGATCGTGTGAAGGCAAACGTGGTTAAAAGGTGTCATAGCAGGCACATTTTTGGAAAGGACATTGATGCGCAGAAACTAAAAATTTACAATTTTGGCTGAGGCAGCCAAAAAGGAAGCTTAGAGCCGAGATTAATTGCCAGCGCTCGTGAAATGGCCTGTTCTATTTTTAGATTTTCCCGTTTGCTCTGCCAGCCAGTAAACAAGAGCCCTAAACATTTTGCGCGCGGGAATGGGAATGCAGTTTGTGAGTACACGCCGAAAAACCCTTCAACAGTATGAGAATCGTTAGCAAAATACCCTTTTTCGCATTTTTCTCCTGTGTTACATGAATTTGTTAGTGTGAAGGCAAACGCGATTATGAAGTGTCATACCATACATGCTTCGTGTGAAGAAATTTCAAATATAATTATCTTATCGGTTTATATGTTTTTTCATAAGTATACACCATTCTATGCTTCATGTCGTTTTTGGCTATATATTGGGTTGCCCAAAAAGTAATTGCGGATTTTTTTTTAATCAAATATATAATTTCCATTTTGTTCGATAACCTTTTGCCATCTTCCCGGCAAATTTTGTATTCCACGCTCATAGAACTTCAGGCCTTTATCTGCAAAAAACTGAACCAAGTGCGATTTTATAGCCTCATCATTGCCGAAAGTTTTACCATTTAAGGAGTTCTGCAAAGATCGAAATAAATGGTAGTCTGATGGTGCAAGGTCAGGGCTATATGGTGGATGCATCAAAACTTCCCAGCCAAGCTATCTCAGTTTTTGCCGGGTCATCAAAGATGTGTGTGGTCTGGCGTTGTCCTGATGGAATATGACACCTTTACGATTGATCAATTCTGGCCGTTTCTCGTTGATGGCTGCATTCAATTTGTCCAGTTGTTGACAGTAAACATCCGAATTAATCGTTTGGTTCCTTGGAAGCAGCTCAAAATATACCACACCCTTCCAATGCCACCAAACAGACAGCATAACTTTCTTTTGGTGGATATCAGCCTTTGAAGTGGTTTGAGCTGGTTCACCATGCTTGGACCATGATCGTTTTCGATTAACGTTATTGTAAACAATCCATTTTTATCTCCAGTTATGATTCGCTTTAAAAACGGATCAAATTCATTGCGTTTAAGATGCATATCACAAGCGTTGATTCGGTTTGTTAAATGAATTTCTTTCAATTCATGTGGTACCCAAATATCAAGCTTTTTCACCAGTCCAAGACTTTTTATGTGATAATGAACGGTTGATTTTGGTATATTTAACTTCTCTCCTATCTCACGCCCAGTTACATGACGATCCAATTCGATTAATGCTTTGATTTGGTCATCATCAACTACATTTGGCCGACCTGAACGTGGCTCATCTTTAAGTGAAAAATCTCCAGAACGGAATTTGCGAAACCAATTTTGACACTGTCTTTCTTTTAAGGCTTTATCACCATACACATCACGTAACTTTTTAGCAACCTGCTCTGCGTTTTT
Source organism: Chymomyza amoena (assembly GCA_037043745.1). Classification (NCBI taxonomy): domain Eukaryota; kingdom Metazoa; phylum Arthropoda; class Insecta; order Diptera; family Drosophilidae; genus Chymomyza; species Chymomyza amoena. The sequence continues at coordinate 10,302 of JBAMAX010001052.1, forward strand.
TCCTTTACGGAAATAATAATATAATATAAAATATGACGGAAATGCTCTTTTGTGGACTCCATATTAAAAAAGGCGCCAAACAAACAAATGTAAACAAAATTACGCGCACTTTTTTTCTAAAGCAAGCTAATAGTGACAGGTAATAAATTTCAAAAGAAAAAATACAATTGAATAGTCACAAGCTGTTAAAAAAATTATAAACGCCGACTATATGAAAAATCCGCAATTACTTTTTGGGCAACCCAATATATATAGGTCTCTCAACCCTAAACTAACATTCACACATTGCGTCGATTTGTCATAAAATGATCAAAATGTGATCCAAAATTTAAATAAAATATACATATTTATGCCATCCTTACACTTAATTTCCTTTTAAAAGACTACTGTCCTATAGTTATGAAACGCTAAAAATTGCATCAAAAAGTCATATCCATGCATAAGCTATTGCGAAACGCCATGTGAAGCAACAGTGCAATAACCTTACGGTTAACTAAAAGCTCCAATATTAGATAGTTGTTTTTGTAAAAGGAAGCTTTGCTAGATCGTGCTTAAGAACCGTAATATTTGGACTTGAAACTAAAATTTCCGACTGTCCTATAGTTATTAAACGCACTGTATGTTAAATTTTTTGTGTAAATCTAATGATATTTTTGAACGCATCTGGGTTAGAGATGGATAATGATTCAATCAGAGGTAGAGAAATGGAGGTTATAAAGGCAGAGCATTCTCCAAATATATATATGGTGAATCGTGAGTATGGTGCCAGTATTACAAATTTGGCAATATCGTGCACTGGCCGTGTGGGGCTAATGCATATTATGATGATCTTAATGATATCCAATCGTCTTACAATAATTAACTGGTTTATATGTATTTGTTCAAGAATTCAACTGTGTACGTTGGTACGTTGGTGAACCTGTTTGTACCAAGTGGAGGTTTTAGATAGCAAGCCCAGAAATTTATTTTCATTTTCGGATATGATAACTCTTTTTATGTTGCGATGATTATAAGAGTTTTGCGTAGTTAACAAAGGCTCTTTGCATGCGTCTTTGGCTGTGGTGTCTGCGAGCTTATTACCTGTAATGAGGGTATGTCCTGGGACCCATATTATTTTAAAATTATTATTATCTGTTAGTATATTCCATATGTAAACCGAGTATATGCAATTTGTGTGAGTGTTGAGGATACTTTGGATAGAGGATAAGTTGAGCAAATGGCAAATTAATTCTTAGATCTATTTGCAAAATTTACGGCATTTTGGATTGCTATTAGTTCATCTGATTATACTGAAGTATGGTTTGGTAGGATGGATTTTGAAATACAACTCAACTTATAATACAGTAGCTTGTGGTTTGGTAAAGGTTTGATGCATCAGTATATATAAATTGAAAGTCTTTTAGATTATCTTTGATTTCCAGAAAAAGTTTTCGAATTATTTTTGGGTTGGTGCTATTCTTTTCATAAGTGCTTAAGTACAGACTCATTGTCGAAAAGCCAATACTTGGGTTTTTAAAGGAACTGAATTTGAGAGGGATGATACGAATATCATGTTTAGAACAATACTGAATAATTTTATAAAGTGCAGATTGATGTCTATATTTAATGATGAGTTTCGATTTTACTACTGTTTTATAAGTAGGACACCGGGGGAGTTTTGGCTATTTAATAGTGACTTAATTTGCGTAGTGTTTATAAGTTCGCATCTCATTTCTATTGGGTAAATGTGGAACTCGAGAAGTAAACTATATATTGGAGAAGAGAAAAATGCACCTGTACCGGCCCTTAATGCGGTATTTACTACTGTTTGAAGTTGTTTAAGGTTAGATTTTGTACTATGTCCATAGATATATAGTGCAGTCTATCTTTGTTATAATTAGTGACTATATAATAGAATAGATGGTAAGTGTAAAAATTAAATTTTTTGTAAAGGGGCTATAAGAGATTTAATGTGTGCGTCCCAATTGTATTTAGAATTTTGTATTTTTGAGAGAATTCACATTAGATGTTTCGATTATTGGATAGTAGGTTGGACTTACAGTTAACTATATTTTCTAATAAGATGTTGTTGAAATCAATCTGAAAATTTTTAGATTTTCCTAACGGTTTTATAATGTTGAAGTCGCCTGCGTATGCGACGATGGATATGTCTTTGTGTAGGCTTATGATATCAGTAACAGTTTAATTTAAGCAATAGTAAAGAGGACAACTGGTAGTGGAGATCCTTGTGGGATTCCATTTTGAAGCGGTAGAGTTTTTGAATAGTGATTTGTTATTCTTACTTTTATTTTGCGCTTAGCCATAATGTGACCGAGTTTCCAGGCAGTAAGTTGATCTACTATAAAATCGTGTGTATGCCAATTTAGTCAAAGGCTTTTTCAAAGTCTAAGGACAAAATGGAGATGTGGTTTCGTTTTTGTAAGGATCTGCTAACAAGATGATCAACTATGAGTAGAGCTTCTATGACAGATTTGCACTTTTGAAGTCCGAGTTTCCAGGCAGTAAGTTGATCTACTGTAAAATCGTATGTATGCCAATTTAGTCAAAGGCTTTTTCAAAGTCTAAGGACAAAATGGAGATGTGATTTCGTTTCTGTAAGAATCTGCTAATCAGATTATCAACTATGAGTTGATTCTTCCCACCACGAGACTCTCAAAATCAATATTAGACGGTGTAATCTGACGGATCTTAGCCCCATAATATTTATCCAACTTCTCTTTTGTTTCCTTCGCCGATTTGCCTCTCAAAAAAATAGTATTTTATAAGAGAACGAACATCGTATTTGTCCATACTAAACATGATGACAAAAACGTCAACAACAATCAGCTGTCAAAACAAAACTAAAGACAGTATCGACTGAAATAGCATGTCTGTCCAAATATATCGGACTTCAAGGCACAATAACCTTTTTTGCAGTAGCAGAATTATTATTTTTTTGACGTGACAACGTCTTAAATTAGGTTGTGGCTCGGAGTCACTCATGAAAAAGTGTAACGACCGTAACGCGTTACGGTAACGTTACGGCAATCTGCAAATGCATACTTGTAATATGAACTTCCATCGTAATCTGCAAATGCATACTTGTTATATGAACTTCCATCTCCGCATGTATGTCACTTATCATATATAAAATATATACATGATAAATGATATATTCTTTTTATTTTGTGCCTTCCATAATTAATTATAAATGCCTCATGCCAGCAATATTTACATATATATACATATATATAGAAAACTAGCCGGCCTCCGCTGCGCTCCGGCACGCTCGCTTCGCTCGCTCGTCTAGATTTGGAATCTTTCCGATTGGAAAACATCGTCCGATTGATCGATGAGTGGATTAATTTCATCATAAAATTTTCAACCACTCGCCATCTTTACATTTTAACCATGTTTGATGGAGATTTGGTAGTTTTCTTCTCGGCATTGTAAGCAGTATCTGATATTAATGTTTTCGTGCACTAATAATGTTAACCTATAATGGCGACAGGATGTATTTTTTTTTTATTTTTTCACGTTCCGTCAAGACAAACCACAGATTGAAAAATATTGTGTGCTAATAAGCACACAAAATTTCATGAGAATCGGTCTAGCCGTTTCGGAGGAGTATGTTCACACAAAAACCAATATTCACAATCCCACGAACCAATTCACACAAACTCATCGCAATAGGCTTAAAACTTCCGCATTGACCTCTAACACACGCAAAAATCAGATTCATCAACTCGTTCATGAGAACACCCATAATACGTAAAACATAAGTTTCTTCTTATATATAAAATTCTAGTTTCACAATGTTCCTCCGAAACGGCTGTACCGATTCTCATGAAATTTGGTGTGCCTCAATAAAATAAAATTTATAACGTTTATAATTTTTGTGTTTCCTTTCGACAAAAACAATTTATTAAAAAATATTAGTTAATCTGACAATGTACACAATGCCAACCTAAATTAACAAAAAAAATGTTGTATTGGAAAATCAAATTGTCCTTTTTAGTAGTTTCGTCGCAATTAGCGGACAAAATTGTGAATCTAAACCATTCTCAGATCACCTTGAACACAGACAAAAAATTTCATCAAAATCGGTCCAGTCGTTTAAGAGAAGTTCAGTGACATACACACTCACAGAAGAATTATATATATAAAGATATGTCAATAATATTTCTATTAATGTTATTTATCATACCTTCACATTGAAAATTCTTACATGATATGTTTATGTATCATGTGTATATTTTTTATCTATTATTTATTATCTACTGCCGAGAAAATTTTATTTTATTAAGAGATACGAAAACGTAAAGTCTGACAACTCGTTTCTTAATTTCATGAAATATACGTATAATCTTGATTGCGTATCAATCGTTTCTAAGTCAACTACGTTAAAAGAAACAACCATCGACTTGACTTTCGCAAGACGCATTACAGCAGAAACACTTCCTTTCATTTCCTATTTCTCCTATCATCGTCCTATCCTCAACAAAATTTCTCAAATAGGAATTAGTTAAGTTTTAGTTTACATGTACAATGTTTTAGTAAACAAAATATATTTCTATAGTTAAAATTTGTGCAATTCTTATTTTCATTCAATTCCTTGTTCCTATTGTGCAATTTAATAATATTCATATCAATAAATATTCTACCGAGAAAAAGACGTTGTCACGTAAAATCTTCGCCCGTAAAACCGACTTTACAGACAACAGTTTTTTTTATATATGTATCAAATATAAAAAATAAAATAAATTTGTCTTCTATGGAATAAAAATGGAACTACTCAAAAAGTTTTTTGCTCTAGCTCTTACCATTTTTGAGATCTATTCGTTGATACAGACAGACAGACGGACATGGGTATATATATATTTTCTAGTAGGTAGGGAGAAGTGGTTGTCGTTGTGATGCTATTTTCTAGTAACCCTAATCGTAATTAAGTTAACTTTTTGTTCTCCGACATCCTCTTCCGTATGTTAGGTACATTTTTGGCTTGCACACACTTTAAATGCCTTTAGTACCATAAGGTAAATGGTTTAAAATATGGAACAAGATTCGAGCGCATAATTTTTTATGAAGCAATAAACAAATAAAAAAAAATAAAACTGTTTTGAAATTGAAAATTATTTTTGGGTATAACGATATCCATACCAATATTTGGCACACAGGCGCCCTTGGGACATATAAAATATAAAAAACATTTATATACCGTAAAAATACTCCTCTTTATTTTAAATGTCGAAATAATTGCAAATGTCAAGTATGCTCCATTTAATAAAAATGATTGTTTTCTTATTTGGATTATATATAGAACATGTCCTTGTTGGCTTACCATAAAATTTACAGCAACATGTGAACTTATGAATGATTGCTATTTTAAATCAAAACTCAATCTAAATTTTTTTTTTTCCAAAAGGAAACCTCACAGAGAGGTGCTATATCTTTTGTACCATACCGTAAGATTAAAATAAAAGACTTTTCGCTTTCCTCATGAATAGCAGTAGGTCTTTTGTTGGTATTGACCTAAGATGGAAGGGACTAATCCGTTCCTTTCCCATGTGACAGGCACTGTCCCATACCAGCGCTGGGCAGTCACAGAGAATATGTCTGGTGGTTTCATCATCTTCTAGACAGAGCCTGCACTCTGAAGAGTCCGGTAGGCCAATTTTCTGTAGATGATATCTAACAGTGTGGTGGCTAGATAGGTAAGCTACCAGGAGCTTTAGGTCCGCTCTGACAAGATCTTTTGTCTTGATTGCATCCAGAGGTTTGACAAGCACTTTTGCTTGACAAAGCCCCGGAAGGGAGAACCAGTATCTCCTATGTTCTCCTGCGGCCCATTTGTTTATCATGGTTTTGATCGTGGACCAACCAATACCACAAAACGGCGCAGGTCGTGCTAGATCGTCAGCGATCGCGTTACCATCCACTCCCGAGTGTCCAGGCACCTAACATAGCACGACTTTGTTCCGGGCGGACAGGGTAGAGATTCTGGTGTTGGGTCCAACACCTACACCCTGCTCAGTTTTGGACTCATCCGTGAACCATTGTTGCAATCGGGGGTTTAAACAGGGGCTGCCATCATCCCAAGTCTCCCGACTAGGGAGAAGAGATCTAAATTTCCTGTTGTGGAAAAGTTCCGTGAAAAAAGATCTGATCTAGAGCAGATCGATACGTCAGGAAGGGAATAAATAAGTGCGGCATGACCAGTGTCACTTGCTAAGAGTCCAGATGTGATCTGGATACGTAGTAGACTCTGCATGGCTGACTTTTTGATGAAAATATGCAGTGGTGTGAGTCCAAGGACTGACTCCTTGATAGCTGTCGGACAGGTACGCATTGCTCCCGAGAGAGATATGCATACTAGTCTTTGAAGCTTGCTGCATTTATTGATGGCCACAGTTTGCTGCGTCTTGGGCCACCACACAATGGCTGCATATGTGACGATAGGCCGTACCATCATACGGTATATCCATTCTATAATACGAGGGCTGAAGCCCCATGTGCTGCCAAAGAATTTTCTACAGGCCCACATGGCTCGAGTAGCTTTGGAGAGCACTTGTTCCAAGTGGGAGTTCCAGTTGAGTCTTTTGTCTAGGACCACACCTAGATATTTGACCTGGCCTGAATACTCCACCCCAGTGTTGTTTATGGAAAGGTTTTGAAGCTGCAAGTTGTATCTCTTCGTGAAGGGAACAATCACAGCTTTTTGGGGGCTGATGCTAAGCCCTGCACTTAGACACCAGTTAAGGGTAATTTGAAGAGCATTATCCATCATTTCCCTGATGGTGCTCTCGTACCCATCACTGTTATGGCCAGGTCGTCTGCGTACCCAATGACCTTATAACCAAGCCTTGTCAGCTTAATTAAAAGTTCATCGATTACGAGAGACCATAGCAAGGGAGATAACACACCTCCTGGTGGAGAATCCTTTACAGCTCTTATGCTGACTGTTGTACCGTCTAGAGATGAAGTTATGTCCCTCTGTCGGAGCATGGATTCAATCCAAGTCGAAAGCACTTTCAATCTTTTTGACTAGGTGGTGTAAGGCAACCTCTTTTGACTTCCCTTTGGAATATGCAAACTGCATTGGCTGCAGCGGGTTCGCGGCATGCAGTATGTTTCTGATGTGCAGATCGAGAAGTCTCTGCTGTTTTCAGAAGGAATGACGTTAGACTGATTGGTCTGTATGACTTGTGCTTGTCTATTGGCCTTTTGCCAGATTTGGGGATGAAGACAACCTGTACTCTCCTCCAAGAGTGAGGTATGTAGCCCCAGTCAAAGCTTGCTCTAAACAGACAAATCAGTGGGCATAGGATGAAATCCAGACATTTCTGGAGAAGTTCTGGAAAAATTCCGTCCCCACCAGGTGCCTTGAAAGGTTCAAAGAGCCAATTGCCCATCTTACTTTGTCGGCATCGAAAATAGTACCAGATATTCTGGCAGCCCCTCGGAGGTTTGGCTCGATCCAATCTGAGAGTTGGGCATCCCCGCTGCAGATTGAAGAGCCTGGAAAGTGTGTTTGGAGTAAAAGCTCCAAAGTTTCCCTACGGTCTGAAGTGAAGGAGCCATCACTCCTGCTCAACAAACCCACCCCGTTTGAGGACTCTTTGGCCATGACTCGCTGAAGTCTAGCCGCCTCTGTAAGGTTTTGGACATTATTGCAGAAGTTCTTCCAGGTTTCCCTTTTAGAGTTTCTGATGTCCTTTTTGTAGTCAGTGATAGCTGCCTTGTACTCCTCCCATTGTCTGGTTTTCCTAGCTTTATTGAAGAGTCAGTTTTCCTTTCAGCCGTTAGTTGGCGTTCCACCAGGGAACCTCGCGTTTCGACTGGCAAGAGCACTCAACCGTACTGGCTTGGAAAGAGAAGATCAGCACATCTTTAAGCTGGTTTGCAGGCAAATCACTATCGTCTACCGAGTTGATGTTGGAGACTAACGAGTCGACCGCATGTTCGACCAGTGTCTGAAAATAAATCCAGTTGGTCTTCTTTGGAAAGACCATCTGCCTTAACTTCAATCGCCGCGGGAAATCAATGATGAGCTGATGGTCTGAAAGTGTCAGCTTATTTGTTACCCTCCAATTACTTATAAGGCCAGACAGGGAGTTGCTAGCCAGGGTAAGGTCTAATACCTCTTCTCTGATAGCATTTATAAAGGTGGGTTCGTTCTCTCTACTTACCAATATTTATTTGACTACACAATATTCTAAAAGAGACTCACCTCTAACGTTGACGTCGCTACAACCCCGGATGGTGTGGTGAGCGTTATCGTCGCATCCGACGACTATTTGGATTTTACGTTGACTGCAGTGGACAACGAGCCGCTTGACCTCTGTTCGTGGGACATTAGCCGTGTCGCCAGGGAAATAAGCAGTCCTGGTACCCGTGTCCGAAACAACTTGGACTAGCGCAGCTACTAGATCCCTAGAAATAAAATTCGTTAGCGGAAGACCATTTTCAATAAGCATCGCAGTGCGAGGCACATTCACTTGACGGTCATATAACCGCTTACATGTTTTGACATTTAGTCCTCAGACTAGGCCACCCACCGCTAGGTCGATTTTCTAAATTTGTCAGTTCAATTTAAAATCATTGGTGCCCTCAAACTAAATAGGCCAAATTCGTAGCCAAAAATGTAACAATAAGGTAAAACTTCTCTAGAGTGTTCTTTAAAAAGAAATTGAAATCATTTTGTTAGTCCAGCCCTTCCAACTCAAAGTAAACCGGCAATATCATATAAATACTTATTTTATTTTTCTATTTTAGGCCTTTAATGACCTATTTGAGGATCAAGGATGGGCTGTTGAACTCGTATCGGGCCACATAGGATGTTTAATGGTACTTGTTCCTTGGAACGCGCTGATGACTAATGACAGTTCAATTGAGATATCAAACCTATCAATTACACTCAGACCTATTACACGAAAACAAAAAGGAACTACGATGCTGGAATCAATGTGGTCATCAGTGAGTAGTTCCATGCAAATGGCTGAGGAATGCATGAAGCAAGTGGACGATGACATACCATACCTTATTCACAACAGCGCATTGGTGGGACTTGAAAAATTTGCTGAGACAATTGACAATGGTAAATAATTTTCTTTTCTTACGACAATCAAAGTTTAAAAATTAGTCAAACCGACAATAGTACAATCTTTGGGCCCAACATATTTTTACACTCTGTACCGTATGGAACAAAGGGTATATTAAGCTGTTCAAGTCGAAAATGTATGTACCGTATAGAAGGAGTCGTCGGAGACCCCTCAAAGTTACCTAAAGTATAATAATATAAGTAAACGCCTAACCAAACTTTCACATGAGATAGATCCCGTATTGTTTCATAGGTGACAAGTTTATTTTACTTTTTTGATAGCTCCCACAGGGGTGTTTCAGAGAGTTATAGTTTTATAGCTCTCGTAGGACCGATCGGCCAAAAAAGCTATTTTTTTTTTTTTTTTTACAAAATTCTGTATATTTTTATGTTTATGAAGATATCGTTACCAAATTTGGCAAACAAAAATTTTTAAAGCTCTGAAGCACTGTAACCAAATTTGTCACAATTGGTTGACTACAATACATCGTAAATTGATTTTTGTACAAAATTCGGTATGATTCGTTTGCTTATGAAGTTATCGGAATATTATATTATTAAAGAGTGCTGAATTAGTGTAAAAGAAAATAATAAGCAATATCTTGTATTTCAAATGTTCAATTTTAATTAACCCAGTACAATTTTTTATTCTGCACCCTATATGTTAGTAGGATACATCGGGACAAAGTTACCTAATGTAAGATCAGTGTAACTAGAGAAGTCGATCACAGAGATGGTATGAGCTAAAGCAACCAAATTTTCAAATTAAATGTTTTTTTATGTTACGGGAATAAAGTTTATTTTATACTAGGAGGCTCTGCCAATGCCTGCTTCGCCCGTGCGGTTTTTACTGATGATGTAAAAGAAGAAGTAAAGGAAATGATGTTGATTATAGTTATCAAGAAGCGAATTTACATTGTTAGTGCCTTTTGTATGTGTCTTTATCTATCTGTCTACAGGTTTCTGAGTAGTGTGTTCTCTGCTAAACAATTTTGCGTATTGCGTCTATTTTGTCTTACTTGCTAACATCTTCATTCTGTATGCTTTGCTATCTAGCTCTGTAATGGTGAAATCGAAATATTCTCTGAGCAGTCTTTGTATAGTATTTGAAAAATCATGAGTTTTTATCTATCTATATATATATAAAAAAAAGTGTTTGTCTGTTTGTATGAGGTTGGACGCCAAACCCTTTGTCCGATTTTAATGTGACTTTTTTTAAAATGTTCAGAAGCTTCCTGGGCCGAACATAGGCTATGTAAAAATATAACAAAATTGCGACGAAAATACTAAAAAGGACAATTTGATTTTCCAATACATTTTTTTTTTTAATTTAGGTTATGTACATTGTCAGATTAACTAATATTTTTTAGTTAATTGTTTTTTGCCGAAAGGAAACACAAAAATTATAAACGTTTTAAATTTTATTTTATTGAGGCACACAAAATTTTATGAGAATCGGTCCAGTCGTTTCGGTAGAGTATGGTAACTAACATTGTGAAACTAGAATTTTATATATAAGAAGAAACTTATGTTTTACGTATTATGGGTGTTCTCATGAACGAGTCGATGAATCTGATTTTTGCGTGTGTTAGAGGTCAGTGCGGAAGTTTTAAGCCTATTGCGATGAGTTTGTGTGAATTGGTTCGTGGGATTGTGAATATTGGTTTTTGAGTGAACATACTCCTCCGAAACGTCTAGACCGATTCTCATGAATTTTTGTGTGCTTATTGGGCAGGCGAAGCCTTCCACACTCCTGTTTCGCGGCTTTCGCGGACGGCGCGTTACGCAATATTTTTCAATCTGTGGTTTGTCTTGACTGAACGTGAAAAAAAAGACATCCTGTCGCCATTATAGATTAACATTATTAGTGCACGAAAACATTAATATCAGATACTGCTTACAATGCAGAGAAGAAGACTACCAAATCTCCATCAAACATGGTTAAAATGTAAAGATGGCGAGTGGTTGAAAATTTTATGATGAAATTAATCCACTCATCGATCAATCGGACGATGTTTTCCAATCGGAAAGATTCCAGATCTAGACGAGCGAAGCGATCGTGCCGGAGCGCAGCGGAGGCCGGCTAGTAATATACATATAAAACAAATTAAACGTTTAAATGTTCAAAATTATAATTTATTACTAATTTTATTACTAAAACAATGACGACAACGAAAAATTTTAACTTTAAATTTTATCTCTTAACATAAGCATGCTTTGGAAGCAGACACATTTTATCGTATGCTTTCGACTTATATGGACATTTTCCTATAATTCTTAAAATCTTAAAAATTCAAGCGGAATGAGCTGATCTGCTGGGATATTTTCTTTAGCTTGCGTCAACAGGTGCGGTTTGCATTTATGGCAATGGATGCAGTATGGCGCTGTCCAATGATACTTCTTGAGCGTTGCGAGGTAACAAGCGCTCTTCGAAAATGCCCACTTGGGCTCTAAGGCCAGAACTACAATTTTTGTTCAGTGACGAAACACGTTTTTCATTATTAGTAATAGGACCGTTAAGAAGTCAGCCCATACGCGATACAACGAAAATGTAACTTGCATATTTATGTATTGATTGAAAGACTGCAAACTCAGACCCGTTAGTTAGGCTCTTCTTGGAACCCTTGCAATTTTTTCTGCAAATTTGATTGCTTAAATTATTTCAACTATATTTTTAAATTCTTCCTTGTGCTCTAGTTCCGTAAAATAAAAGTTAAAATTGAAATATTTGTCTGCAAGAAGATGAAGGACATGCTTCTCAAACGTATAAAATATTCGGAGAGTCAGATAAATGTCTTTGAAATCTTCTTACCGGCAATACTTGTATATTCTAAGAGAAGTTATTCTCGAATATCTGTTGTTTCAGAGCTGCCTTAGTTGGAAATGGCAACTCCTTAACTGAGCAAAACTGTTGCAATGGCTAATCAATCGAGGTAAATTGCCGACTCGGATTAATAGCAATATCTCTACTGGCAGTTTTACCTTCTTCCAGATATAATCCAACCAAGACGGGATTGGACAGCTGGGGCCTTGTTTAATTGCAGATTAAGATTTGATTAATTTCAGATCAGATAGGAGTTCGAAAAAGGTTTCAACACCTATGAGCATGGAAATATTCTGCCTCTTATAAAAATATGGGTATGCCAATTGCAAATTCTGGGGTATGTTCAGGCCACTTACATTATGTGGTTTATTCGGCTGGTACCCAGAAATAGAGTTGAGAATCCACAAAAATTTACTGCAATTGACTTGAGACTTCACCACTGTTTGTATTTTTTTTAACTTGAGCATTGGACCATTTTACGGAAGAACTTACTGCTTACTTGGTTCGCCACTTCCAAGCAGTAAGGTTAACTTGTGAGCCGGCTCGAGAAGTGCTCGAGAAAAAACATATTTACCAGATATTACTTTGACATTTATGATGGATGTGGCCATAACATATGATGTGGATGGTTGATCCTGAACGGAGTGAATCGGTGGTGGTAACGCTCGGCTTCTGTTTACGACAGAGTGAATATGTAGGACTGAATGGTGAGAATGATTGCATGCATGATAAAAGAGTGACCCTGCTTTTAAGAACCCGAACCGCTGTTGTACAGTTACTCCAGAAAATGCATCACATCTATTATTAATGTGCTCCTATGAATTACAACGTTGACATCTCTGGATTTTTCTGTCGGTATAGGACTGAGTCACAGAGCACGAAAATGAGCTACAATTATATATATATATATATATATATATATATATATATTATAATATCACTTGTTTATAAAAGAAAGGAGGGAAAATTATGTTAATAGCCATTATTCACATGTAAATGCTAATCGAGAAGTAAATGTGAAAACGGCTGTTAAAAATAATATGCCGGACCAACGACCAACTTAGTGTAGGGGAGTGAATCTCTTATAATACAGCTAAGCTAAAGCGCGCCTACAACGAGAGAGCAAGCAACAACAACACTGCAGCATCCGTTTATAGCAATGGTCGTCAAAAAATATATACATACATATGCATTTTTTTGTTGCGAATGTATTGAACATTTCTGCCGCTATGCGTATTTCGACGCTGACGTAGCAAAGCAACAAGACACGAAGCAGCTTGTGCATGACTTCGGCCCTTGTTGAGAGAGCGCGCTACGCTCATCTTACTTTCTCTCAAAATACTAAAGCTTCTAAGAATTTTCCAATTGGAACATTGCCAAATATTGAAGTAGTTTATGGGCAAGGGGATCATACCCAAGGTTATGATAAGGGTGTGACACCCCCCAAACATCTAGCAGTCGGCAAATCTTGGTTATTTCACGTAATATTCGAGCCATTAAAATTCAAAATCGGTTATTTGAAATGTATTTGGAAATCCTGAAAATTTTTAGATTACATTCAATAAAACTTGGAAGTTGTAATACAACGTCCTCAATTTCCTTTTAAGTTTTTACAGTAAATTATTCATGTATAAGTCGACAGTTAGTAAACCTACCCGAGGCAAGTCTACAGCCACACTTTCGTGCAAATAGAAAAATTAGATTTTTTTTCTGCAGAGATTTCGGAATATTAATCGACTTGTAATTTATGGAGCATAGGGTGAACCACTAGAGCAAAACGATGCAACGTCATGTAACAAAAAAATCGCTACATATTGTTACATGGACGTTGTGAAGTGTTGCTCTCACGGTCTCACGGTATATTTTGCTTGTTGTGGTTTATATCGTGCAGTCAGTCTCTTCAGACACTGATTGTTTTTGGAAGGAAGATATATAAATTTAATGTACGATGTATCTTATCATTTTAATATTATTGATAATTTTATAAAGGTCTATCAAAGGTTGAGAAGAGCCGACCATGACTTGAAATAATCTTCGACGGACAAAAGCCGTCATATGATTTTTTTTAAATATCAATAAGGCCTGTTCTAAATTTCGACTCGTTTTGAAAAGTCATAGCGAGTGCATTCCGACAAATGGTGTTCTGGATTTCGACCGAGTTCGAATCCACTTCGAATCGTTTTCATTTAGACCCGAAGCAGCTGTGTTGTTTATGTTTGTTTATATGGCGCTAAATTGAAATGGAAGCGGCATCATACAGCAGCCGTCTTTTAAAAATGGACACGTAGTAAAAAATTAAGCTATTTGTAGTTTGCATTTTAGTTTTATTAGTATAACATACAAATTTTCGCCAACTCTATATGTTTATTTTATTTTAGTCAGCAAATTATTAGCTCAAGGTACAGGAATAGGCTTACTAATCATCCAAGCCAACTTGCAACATCCCTAACCACAAATTCAAATAGGCGAAGGCAGAAAAGACGGCACACTTTAGATTCTGATTTAATTCTTTAAAAGCTTTAAATTGCAATTGTAAATAGTCATAAATTTGAAGTTATAAATAAGTTTGATACTTATAGTTATTAAGGCAGTTCGCCAATTCATTGTGAAGGTTCTAAGTCATAAATGCGCTACAGAGTCATTAGACAAAAAGCTGCATAAAATAAAAAAAAACAAAAAAAAAAAAAAAAAAATTATTTTAAGCAGCAGTTTCAGAGCCACCTTCAGTTACTTCTCTGCTACATTCCGCTTTGTTGATTTGTTGTTTGTTTATTTCCCATAAGCATTTCACAATTGTTTTGGTCATGCGGTTAATTACCATTGCTTAAACAGGCATATTTCTTTCTTACAGTCGTATTTCCTGTAGTTGACATCGTTAGTGCTTGCAAATTTACCAACATTTGACAACGTTGGGATTGTGTTTTGCTTAGCACTTCCTTTTTTGCTCCTTCAAAAATGTATTACTACAATTAACTAAAATAAAGTGGATCATTGTTGTTTGTTTAAAAAGTGCGCCAAATTTCAAGCAAATTGCCAGCTGATCAGCTGATCAACCATCGATAAGTTCACTTGTTTACCACAAGTTTTCGAATATCCACTTTATTAATTTAATTTTTCTTTCTGCCGACATCTTTCTGAGAGACAAATATTTTTAATTTATTTACCAATTTTGTACAATTTATTTTATATACATATTTTAAGCCATCCATTAATAAAATTATCTTCGAATTTACTTGTGCAACATGACAACCCGACAACACAATACACATTTCGAAGTTCTGTTTTGTCTAAATCCAGAACGCCTTACTTTCATGCACACATAATTTTAATAGACATTTTTTGTAATAAAAATATATAATAAAAATTAACCTTGATTCCTTGAATTGAGCACATCTAAATTTTCTTAAAACATTAAAAAATAATACAAAATTATTTTGGGGGCATTAAGGGACACACCTAGTGTGACATTTTCAAAAAATCGATTTTTTTTCCATATTTCGATAGGTTATACCTTTAAAAATAACATTCTAAAATTTTAAATCGATATCTTAAATAGTTTTTGAGTTACAGCCATTTAAAAGAGTAGCGTTAATAGGTCTACAACTTTGCTCCCGCCGTTTTTTTTTTAATTTTAAAAATTATATAAAAAAATGGTATATTATTTATGTTTCAAAGCATTGTCCGTCACTTTCCACTACTTTGGCCCATCTTTCAGGCAACAAACGAATCCCGCGTCGGAAAAATTCTTCATCCTTTGATCCAAGAATCGATCCATTCTTTCACTTTTTCAAAAGAATCGAAGCATTGGCCCGCCAGGCCGTGTGCCGTCGACCTAAATAAATGGTAATCAGATGGAGCAACATCTGGAGAGTATGGCGGGTGAGGTAGAATTTCCCATTTCAGTGTTTCGAGGTAAATCTTGACTACTTTCGCCACGAGAGGTCGAGCATTGTCGTGTTGCAAAATTACTTTTTCGTGTCTATCAGCGTATTGCGGCCGTTTTGCTTTTAATGCCCTTCTCAAACGCATTAATTGCGTTCGATAAAGTGCACCAGTAATTTTTTCAGAAGGTTTTAGCAGCTCATAATAAATTACGCCAAGCTGATCCCACCAAATACACAACATGACCTTGGATCCGTGAATATTCTGTCGATGTGTCGCCGTAGGAGTGAGGTTAGGTCAAGACCAAAACCGAGCAAATAATACACAAAGTGTTGCTCACTGAGCCGAACACTTTTTTCGATTCGCTTTTCGGTTCCGGTCTGTGATTTCGGCTGAGCAAAACAAACGTGTCTCTCTTTCAATAGCACTTATCTCGAGACACTTTGAGCGAGCGCTCACTGAAAAACTCTCAACAAAAGACCGCGTTCGTTTACTGCCACGTCGCGTATTTTCGGCGCCAGACACATTTAGTTTTATTGTGACCGTTGTATCGAGTACTTCGTAAGTTAGCGCGTTTTATTTATTCTAAAATGAGTGAAAAATCTTCCTATTCAGATAAAAAAGGAACTCACGATGATCCCAGTTACTGATCAAGAACCCTAAAACGAATATTTAATGGAAACCAACATACATTTGATCAATCTACGGCGAGTACAAGTACGTCTGCAGAGAAACTATTGCATAATAATGACGAGAATATTGTGATTGACCCATCCCATGGATATTGTATTTTACAGTTTGTCTCAGTTTTTAGTGCAATCAGCAATTTAGTGGTGTGCAAAACGTGTCACAAGGAAATTACTTTTAATCAAGCAAGTCCAAGAGGCCTGGGGTTTAAAATAGCTGTCATTTGTGAATGTGGTAATTCGTACATCAATTCTGGGCCAATGATTGATAACGCATTCGAAATAAATAGACGTCTCGTGTGATGCGTCTTTTCGGAGTCGGAATAAATGGGATCAATCTGTTTTGCGGACTAATAGATCTAGCAAGCAAATTTTATCATCAAACTTTTGATGGATGTTTCACAAATTTATGGACTGCAGCCGAAACCGTTTGTAAACTAAGTATGCAACAAGCTGTAAATAAAGAAAAAGAACTTACATCAAAAGAAGAAAACTCAGAGACAAATTTGACTGTTAGCGGGGACGGTACCTGGAAAAAACGTGGTCATACTTCCCGTTTTGGAGTAGTTACGCTGGCAGGAAAATACACCAAAAAATTGTTGACTCATGTGTGAAGTCTACTTACTGCCAGAGTTGTGTTTTTTGGGAAAAAAGTAAAGAGAGCGATCCTGAAGCTTACGAAGAATGGTCATCGTTACACGAAGAAGAATGTGATGTTAATCATAAGGGATCTGCCTCAAAAATGGAAGTAGATGGTGTAAAAGACATGTTTGGTCGTTCCATTAGTAATTATGGCGTAAAATATTCTCGCTATATTAGCGATGGTGATAGTGCCACTTATAAAGGTTTACTAGATTTGAATCCTTATAATACTCCGGTTCAAAAATTAGAATGCTATTTACATGTGAAAAAAAGAATGGGAACACGTTGCCGAAATTTAAAAAAAAAACAATAAAAAGTTAGGAGGAAAAAGTAAGACAATGCAAAAGTTAACTGTAAATTTAATTAACAAACTTCAAAATTATTACGGTTTGGCAATTATGAGAAATCCAGATAATGTAGACGAAATGTATAAAGCAATCTGGGCTACGTTTTATCATTTGTGTTCAACAGATGAGAAACCAAACCATGATAATTGTCCAGAAGGCGAAGAAAGTTGGTGCGCTTATCGCCGCGCGGAAGCTGAAAGAATGTTGAGTAAGTTTAAGCACGATTACCTCCCACTGGATCCAGAAGTTGAAAAAGGTCTAAAGCCTATTTGGGAAGATTTATCTCGGCATGAATTGCTTGATAGATACAAAGGTAGTAATACTCAAAACAATAATGAAAGTTACAGCGGTTTACTTTGGCACTTTTCACCAAAGCACCTTCATAATGGATTGAAAACTATTGAATTTGTAATAAAAATAAATAATGAAAGTTAACCTTGACTCATTCAAGTGAGCACATCTAAATTTTCTTAAAACATTGAAAATTAATACAAAATTAATTTCAGTGGTTTTATTTAAGTAAACAAAGCAAAATACTTTTCATTTCGACAGCTGCAAGCCAAACTTTTCATAACGAGTCGATGTTTGTCGGAATCGAAATGTAGAACATCTTTCATTTCGATTCCAACAGCTTTTGTGGACCGACGTAATATAGTAGCAAGAAAAATGTAGCTGAAAATCGTGAAACAGCTTTCCATTTTGATTTTATGACTTATTATCGGAAAGAATATAGGTTATTGTTGCAATTTTTTTCTAGTTGCATTCATGACAATATGGAAGAAACTTTTATAGTGTTCATGCCTATTCAGAAACTTTTCCAATTTCCATTTGAGAAGATCAATGTCACAAACGAATTAATTGAATCTATTGTGCAATAAAAGCCAGGATTTTTGAATGAAGAACCAGAATGTTTGCACTCTGAGCTGGAAACTCTTTTCGAATCATTTGCAGGATATACAAATTTTGGGGATATGTGTCAAGTAGTGTTTAGATTGCGATATGTAATTCCCTTGGTGCACAAACTTGTTTTTTTCATTCTCACCGCTCTAGTTACATCAACTTCTTGTGAACGCTCATTTAGCAAGTAAAAATTAGTTCTCTATTATCTGAGAACAACATTGGGCGACGATCGCCTAAATGAGTTGATGTTACTTTATTCTTCGAAAGATAAGGTTGCCGAAATCAACGTACGCGAAGTCGTTGAAAAATAGTCGGTATTGAAACTCCGCAGAGTGAAAATATAACTTTCATTATTTAAAAAAAATGTTAAACACTAGAAAGCATTAAAAAAGAAGTTTATCAATTATTATCACATCGTATTATGATCTCTTATCTGCTAAATTATATCTGTAATACTTTGCTGTGATTATATCCTGTATTACTAGTAACTAAGTTATGTTGTTATTTATCCAATATTGTATATTTTGCTTGTTACAATATAATTCTACTGTAATACAATATATATTGAGATTTTTGAGAATTTATTAATATTCTTAACTAATCACTTTTACCCAATTACTATTCGCGCAGTCGGTAATTTGTTGAATCGAGTCGGCATTTTGAGGCTCATCACCACGCCACTGACAGTATCTTATGGTTTTGGTGTGGATATTGATACTCAGCTTCTACTTTCCTTTTACATCCAAATAGTTGATAAAAAGACGGACAAAAAAGGCGCAATTTTATATTTTAATTGGGCGCGGCAGACGTGGTTTATTTATTTACTAGTTTTAAATTTGAATCTTAGCATCTTGCAAGCAATTTTTAAAGTTGTTAAAATATTTTCATAATACAGTCGTGTCTGGATATAGTGACTAATTGTTGCACAGTATCAAGGTTTTTCACTATATCAAGGTTGACATTTTTTTGTTTAAAACAAATATTAGAGGCTCAAAATTTACATTTGTGCTAGATATCATTAGAATATATTTGTAGGAAAATAAAAAGGTTAACAAAACAAGCAATAACGCCAAGAGACAGCTGATTTTGCAGCAATCCACAGCAAAAGTACAAATAACTCGTTTCTGATTCCTTTCTGTGTTTTTCGTTAATTTCTGCTCGAAAATGCTTTCAAAATTTGGTTCACTTTTTAGAGGTGTTCGATAGTTCACTAAATGGTGTACTCTATGTAAAAATGTAGGTATTCACTATATCGGGTGTTCACTATATCCAGCCACGTATGTAAGTGCCTGTTATTAATTTGTTGCTTGTTTTGCATGTTTTAAATAGTATAAACCAAACACATAAACTTATCACTGCTCGGGCGCCCTAAAAAAATCATGAGTTTTTATAAATGGAGCGTATAAGTGTTTAAAATTTTAATTTAGTAAAACGAAAAACAATAACGACAACGAAAAATGTATGTGCGCTCGCTTGTAATATAAATCGACAATGAATAAGACATGAAATCATACCTGAATTTTCATGCCATGAACCTTCGCATTTATTTGTCACTGAATTTCACACATGCATGTCCTTGGTGATGAGGACTGATTTTAACCCTTAACCATCAGCTATGAATACTGTGCTGATTACCTTTGAAATGTCATGCCTGAAACATGTGAATATTTTCATAAGTGGGCCATCAATTCGGTGCTGATTCACATTTATAAACGTCTGAAATCAATTGTTCCTAATTCATACATGCATTTAAAAAAAATTATATTCATTTTAATTTAATTTTATTACTGTCAATCCAGTTTACAACTTCGGTCCGGTCATGACACAAAGTGACACACTGGACCAAAAACTATTTTCAAGGTCATCGATTATTTATCCTCTAAATTAACATTAACATTGGTACGTTAGTTCATTACATACAAGTTTTTTTTTGAAATTAGTCATTGTTAAAAAACTTTTTTGTTTTTTAAAATATCGCAACCAAATTTGTACGTGTGTAATTTAGTGTAGCTCTTTATATCTATGAAGCCCTAAGCTCCAATAGGAGATAAAGGAATCTCTATAAACTGTAGGTCCCTGTCCTCTTCGAACAGTTATTAATAGCAATATAAACGAAAGAATTGTTTTTGTATGTATTTTTGCATGCTTCTCTCTCTCTCTCTCTCTCTCTCTCTCTTTCTCTCTCTTACATGCTTTTTACTCTCACAAAATTAAAGCGCACCTGCCAGCAGTGCCTTAGTTTGAGTGCTTTAGTATTTAGTTGGGTACTAAATAAGACCGGTATTGAGGTATGCGCCAGTAAGGGGAGAGTTACACAAACAACAAATCCAAGCAGCATTACATTGTTTAACTCTGTCTCTATTCTATTCCCTTAACTTATGAGTTGGCAGAGCGAAGGTGATAAATAAAAGTAAAGATTATTTTTAAATATGTTTTGGTATGAATATTGAAGCTAAAATGGAGAAGATGCATACAAAATAATAATAATAACATTCAAACATATTCATATTGTGTTGAAATATGTATATTTTTATATTTTTTTGTTTTTCAAAAGAGTTGAGTTTGATATTAAATTAAATGTATAACATTATGTATTTTAGAATTCTAATAACAAACTATTTGAAATTATATTAAACAGGCCACTGCTTTAGTGGACGAGGTGTGTTCAAAAAGTAAGGTCAAGGTTTCAAATTTCGCGGGCAACGTATTTTCGATTATCGATTTTTTTTTTGTTGTGTTGGTACACTCTTCTCGAACATCTATACCAAATTTCAAGTGAATGACATTTTTTGTTTGGTTGTGAGAGGCGTAAAGGTTATAAGTGTTTTGCGTGCGTTTTTGATATATAATATAGTGACATAGTTAAAAATTGTTCATAAAATTATTTACAGTGTTTAAGTATTAGGAACAATTTTTGTCAATTTTCCAACATTTCGTCAAATAAAAAAAATGTTTAACAAATGCACTGGAGCACCCTCTGGCGGTGCTCAAAATAAAACAGAAATAAATGTCAAAAATTGAATCCTCGACCCCAAAAACCCTTAAATACATAGTTGGCTAGAGAAAGAATATCGTTTTTTGGCCATTTTATGTCTAAGTCGACTTTGCAATATTTAAAAAAAACCTATTTTGAAAAAGTGGCAGACACGAAATTCATTTTAGACCCATAGTACCTTGGGCAAAGTTGCTAAGAATGACCCAAAGAATCAAAATCGCCGTGAGCCCCAGAACGTTTTTTTGGCTCTATACAAATTGACCCGCCCTAATGTCAAAAATCGACATAGGTGTGTAGATGGTACTGCTTAGTTTCTCAGTTTATAGTCCGGTCAATTTAGACAATTGAAATAAAAAAAATTCCTACAAAGCCAAATCTTTGTATAAATCTTAGTTTTACCGTGACGAACAAAGTGTCAATAGTCCCCATCGGTCCCATGTGTGCTACAAAAGTTATTCGGGGTCAAAGGTCAAAATTTTCGGTTTTTTGGATTTTCCTCGAAAACCGTAAGTTTTATCAAAAAAGTATTCAGAGCAAAATTGTAGATCCTAAAATTCTCTATATATATACTAGCCGGCCTCCGCTGCGCTCCGGCACGCTCTGGAATCTTTCCGATTGGAAAACATCGTCCGATTAATCGATGAGTGGATTAATTTCATCATAAAATTTTCAACCACTTGCCATCTTTACATTTTAACCATGTTTGATGGAGATTTGGTAGTTTTCTTCTCGGCATTGTAAGCAGTACTGATATTAATGTTTTCGTGCACTAATAATGTTAACCTATAATGGCGACAGGATGTCTTTTTTTTATTTTTTCACGTTCAGTCAAGACAAACCACAGATTGAAAAATATTGCGTAACGCGCCGTCCGCGAAAGCCGCGAAACAGGAGTGTGGAAGGCTTCGCGGCTAACTTCGCGGCACCATGAAGGTATAGTCGATAAATGAAAAAAAATGTTAGGGTATGAAAAATAGATGTTGCCCGATTCTCAGACCTGCCCAATAAGCACACAAAATTTCATGAGAATGGGTCTAGCCGTTTCGGAGGACTATGTTCACACAAAAACCAATATTCACAATCCCACGAACCAATTCACACAAACTCATCGCAATAGGCTTAAAACTTCCGCATTGACCTCTAACACACGCAAAATTCAGATTCATCGACTCGTTCATGAGAACACCCATAATACGTAAAACATAAGTTCTTCTTATATATAAAATTCTAGTTTCACAATGTTAGTTACCATACTCCACCGAAACGACTGGACCGATTCTCATAAAATTTTGTGTGCCTCAATAAAATAAAATTTAAAACGTTTATAATTTTTGTGTTTCCTTTACAATTTACTAAAAAATATTAGTTAATCTGACAATGTACACAATGCCAACCTAAATTAACAAAAAAAATGTTGTATTGGAAAATCAAATTGTCCTTTTTAGTAGTTTCGTCGCAATTAGCGGACAAAATTGTGAATCTAAACCATTCTCAGATCCCCTTGAACACAGACAAAAAATTTCATCAAAATCGGTCCAGTCGTTTAAGAGAAGTTCAGTGACATACACACTCACAGAAGAATTTATATATAAAGATATCTTTTTTCTAAGACCTACTATTCCCGAGATATTGCGCTTGTAAGAATAATGTTATTCATAATATGCACACATTTCCACAGTAGTGGGGTAGTGTACTCGGCGCGTTTTTTTTAACGTGGTTTCCCCGGTAGGCCTATCCCACGAACCTCTATGACGCTATTTTCAGGAACAATATTTAACTATTATTTAATAGTATAAAGATCATTGATATTCGTTATTGAATTTAACTGTCGTTCTAACTTTTTTTGTTACTTTAATCTGACTCATACCCTTTATACTCAACTTCAACAATCATGTTTTCTTCGATTTCTTCTTCTTCTTCTTCTGCTTCTTCTTCTTCTTCATGTTGCTGAATGTTCAGAAATTGTTCAAATGAAGATGAATCAGTTGTCTCTTCATGAAAATCACATGAATGTTCCTCTCTTGTGATTAATTGAACATTCGAGCAAGATAGACCTTGGCAATTACACGATGGAGAACACTGTAATCTTACTTTTCTACAGTCACATTTGGCACTACAACCTTTCTTACAATTGCAAAAAATAGTGTTAAGAAGTTTTTCTGGAGCAGGGGGCAGTAAAGTTTGAATCGGTTCCAAAGTATTATTTATTAATTTCCAACCCCAGTCTTCAGGGTTCAGTTGATTGCCTTGCCATGTCTGAACTTGATAGTATACTCGATACAAGTGTTAAATAGGAAATGCCGATGTTGGAGGAATACAAGATAGTTGTACTTGTTTTTTGTTTCGTGTATTTTTCACAAATGTTAAATATCTCTACTTATCTATACAATCAATTTTTTTTTGGAGCTCCATAAACCGCAAGAAGAAACCGAATTCCTTGAGTAATAAGTATTTGGGGTGAAGAATTAATTTCTGTAAATACTTTTGCGCAGTTAATTAAATCTTTTTTTTCAAATAATTTAAATACTGAATTTTTGCCTCTTCTGTACATTGCTGACGTAGTATCGCAGCCGGTTATCGCATGTAAAAATAAAATATAGTTTTGGCATTTTGGATAAGCTGATAAACTTTTAGAAGAATATATTTCTGTCCGTTGTTGCGCCTTCCCAGGTTTCAAAAAGTAAATAATTTTATCAGATGGAGTCCTTGCAGTAAGGAGTACTAACAAATCAACATCTTCACCCACTACAATAGTTGAGTTACTTGCATTAAATTTTTCTATTGCTGTTTCAATTATGAGGACATCGGCGTCATTTGGAGCTTGTTTCACGGCAATATTTTCAGCTGTTAATTTGTTACTTAACATATGCATGACCATAATGTCTGCGTAAATACTGAACATATTTTTTAAAAATTACATTGAATGTTTCTTCTTGATCCCACACAACGTGATGTAGTAAATATCCTCCATCAATTACGTAAGCAGCGGTTGTGATATACAGCGGCGTGATATACCGATACCTTAACTTGCATATTATGTATAACATTATTCTTACAAGCGCAATATCTCGGGAATGGTAGGTCTTAGAAAAAAAATCATGGGAACCATTTTTATAGAGAATTTTAGGATCTACAATTTCCAAAATTTTGACCTTTGACCCCGAATAACTTTTGTAGCACACATGGGACAGATGGGGACTATTGACACTTTGTTCGTCATGGTAAAACTAAAGTTTATACAAAGATTTGGCTTTGTGGGAATTTTCTTTATTTAATCACTATTTTATGTCTAAATTGACCGGACTATTAGGGGACTTATTAAATATTTGTTCGTAATTTGTAATTTTTGAGAAAGTGATATCTAGAATCTTAGTTAGATTGTAGGGTAAATGAGCAGTTTCTTTTTCGGCAGATGTGCAGATGTTTGCACTTGTTAATTGACAGTGATGCCCCGGAATAGTTACACCACTGGCTAACGTCGTGGAGAGGGTCTAAATTATGGAAGTTTTGAGTTTTGTGTTAAGCTATAGTTTTGTTTAGTTTGTTAAAGGCTATTGTGACAGATAGAGGAGATCCCTCTGGAATTCCGTTCTTATTTAAGTTAAGTTAATGTAAGTGTATATTTTAGGCCCTACTTTCCAGTCTTTCGATTCGTCTATAATTGTGTGTATGCCTACTCTGTCGAAAGCTTTTTAAGGAAATTATGAAACAGTGACTCTTTTTTGAGAGGAATGATGTGATCTGATTGATAACACTGTCCTACAAAATTGAAAAAAATCAAAGAACTTTTCAAGTGACCTAGTGTACGTTGTAGGTCTTGATGAGTAGATCACGATAGTGTGTTTCAAAATTGTCTAACACCTCCAAAATCGCAAGTTATCGCTTAAAAACCGTTTTTCGGGTACTGCGAACACTCCCACTATCACAACGTCGCCATTTTTCAACCGATTTTCGATTGTTTTACGATTTTGGAAAGAAGAAGATTCAAGCTTTAAGATGATATACACTTGTTTATACTTTATACAAAGCAACTACGAGATTTTCTAAAAGATATCTAAGATTTACACTTTTTTTATTCGATTTTCACACTTTGAAGTCATTTTTATATAACACTAGCCGGCCTCCGGCACGCTCGCTTCGCTCGCTCGTCTAGATCTTTATTTTCTTCCAATGATTTATTTTTGTGGCGAATTCACGAAATCGCTTTGCCTTATAAATTATTTCTAGTTTCTAGGTAAATTCTAGTGTAGACAAAAAGTTACTTACTTATTATAAGTGTGTAAGTATGTGGTATGTTATATTCAAATAACTTCGTCCTGCCAGAACTTTTTGAATGCTCTTATAGTGTATAAACATCGCATGATTCTCTAGTTAGCTTCTATAGACAATCATAAGATTTTTATATTAGTTGACTTTCATGACTCTCTAAGAAGCCGTATGGACGAACTTAAGTATTCTTAAGAGAGCTCGCGTCTCTAATAAATTCATGCCCCACAGAAACTAAATTTCGACCCCTTTGCGACTACGCTTCTGTCTGCACTTAATGTCCAATAACCGGTGTTGAACAATTTTCTACTATGCTATATTCACGATATTCACAAAAATGCGTATATCTCACGAACCAATAGACACAAACACATCGCAATATGCTTAAAATCTCCGTATTGACAACCTCTAAAACACGCAAAAATCAGATTTTGTTGCTGGACTTGTTCTTCGGTTCTTTGGGATCTTTTATGTCTCATACTTCTGGACCTTCTTGTATTACGGTTCAAATCAGCATGGATTTCATCTGATTGATTCTGATAATCCCGATTTCGTCTCATTCTCATTCGAGCATTCGTATTGTATTCATCTTGTTCTTCTGTTGTATGAGCAGAACGTGATCTTGCTTCTCTTAATCGACTCAACTCACTCCTTTGCGAACGTTGTTCCTCAGCTTCAGCTGTTCTTTGGGATGATTGCAATTGAGTTCTACGCGAATGCCTACCAATGTTACGTCTTTTTGGCGGCATTATGTGCAAATATTGAATTGATCATATGTATTTTACACAGAAATCAAAACATGAATCGTTAATAATTTTTTTGTTTCCTTTCGACAAAAACTATTAACTAAAAAATATTAGTTAATCTGACAATGTACACAATGCCAACCTAAATTAAAAAAACTAAATTGTATTGTAAAATCAAATTGTCCTTTATAGATTTTTCGTCGCAATTTTGTTATATTTTCTCAACCCTAAACAATCCTTGGACTTCCACGAACATTTCAAGACCAAAATTAGCCAAATCGGTTCAGCCGTTCGTGAGTAAATAAGCTTAGAAGGAACATAACATTGTGACACGAGAATTTTATATATAAGATTTTGTTAAAACACCTTTACTTTTTTACATTTAATCTTAAAGAAATATTAATTCCGAGTAAGAAAAGTTATGGTTTATTAAAATCGGTCGATAAATGTTTATGTTACGACGCTTATTGTAAACAAGAAAATTAAAATTCCATCGACAAAAAAAAGTTTTAGATGGATAATTCGTTTGTTCATGAAGATATCGTAACCAAATTTGGTTTGGAAATTGTTTAGAGCACTTAAGCAATGTGCCAAATTTGATCGAAATCGGTTGACTATATCATATAGCTCCCATAGGTCCAATCTTCCAAAAAATCGATTTTTAACAAAATTTGTTGTGTTTCGTTTGTTTTAAGATATTGGGACCAAATTTGATATTCGTGAGTTTTTTATAGTTCCGAGTACTGTACTAAATTTAATCCAAATCGGTTGAGCTATATCATATAGCTCCCATAGGACCAATCGGTCCAAAAACACGTTTTTTATACAAAATTCGATGTGTTTTGTTTGTTTGTAAAGATATTTGAAATAAATTTGGCATTCATATCTTTTGTAAGGTATCTAAGCACTGTGTCAAATTTTATTGCAAATCGGTTGACTATATCATGTAGCTCCCATAGGAATGATCTGTTATTAAACAAATTTTGCTGAAATATTCTTCTGAATTTGGTTCTTTGTGAAAAAATCGGACTTTATTACAAGCTAGTGGTACAGGGTATCCTAAAGTCGTCCGCGCCCGACTTTACGTCCGCCATTTTTGTTTCCTTTCGACGAAAACTATTAATTAAAAGATATTAGTTAATCTGATAATGTACACAATGCCAACCTAAATTAAAAAAACTAAATTGTATTGTAAAATCAAATTGTCCTTTATAGATTTTTCGTCGCAATTTTGTTATATTTTCTCAACCCTAAACAACCTTACCAAATTTCGTTACGATATCTTCATAAACAAACGAATTATTCATCTAAAACGCTTTTTTTTGTCGAGGTCGTCTTAAACACCCCCATGGGAGCTATATAATTTATCCCCGATATCAAAAAATAAAATAAACTTTCCTCCTATGGAATAATATGGGATCTAATGGGATGGGTGAATAGAGAAGTCGATGTATCCATGTCCGTCTGTCCGTTTGAACGCCTAGATCTCAGAGATGGTAAAAGCTAGAGTTACCAAACTTTCACATTAGATCCCATATTATTCCATAGGAGACAAGTTTATTTTATTTTTTTGATATCGGGGATAACTTATATAGCTCCCATATGAGTTTTTGAGACGACCTCGACAAAAAAAAAGTTTTAGATGGATAATTCGTTTGTTTATGAAGATATCGTAACTAAATTTAGTATTCCAGTGTTTTTTATAGCTTCCAAGCTTCTGTACCAAATTTGATCAAAATCGGATGGATATATCATATAGCTCCCATAGGACCGATCAGCGATAATAACTGTTTTTAACCCCCGACGCAAAAAGAGAGGTGTTATAAGTTTGACGTGTCTGTCTGTCTGTCTGTTTGTTTGTCTGTCTGTCTATGGCATCGTAGCTCCCGAACGCATGCAGTGATTTCAATTTAGTTTTTTTTGTATTAAAGGTGACTTATGTGCGAGTGTTGTTAGACATGTTTGATGAAAATCGGTTGAGCCGTTTAAAAGTTGTGGGGAGTAAAAGTGGGAGAAAAACATCAACTTTGTCCGATTGGCTTAAAATTTGGTCCTATTGTAGCTGACGACGTCACTGATTCGAATCTGAGGTTATTTTTGCTCTATCTCTTCTTGTTTAGAAGTAATGGCCATTTGAAGTTAAAAACATAAACTTTGTCCGATTGGCTTAAAATTTGGTCCTATTGAAGCTGACGACGCCACTGATTCGAATCTGAGGTTAGTTTTGCTCTATCTCTTCGCGTTTAGAAGTTATGACCATTTGAAGCTAAAAATACAGCAAATCTATTAAATATGATAATGATGCTTGTCAACAAATTATGCCAATGGGCTTGCCAATCATTTAATGTCTGTCTGTCTGTCTATGGTATCATAACTCCCGAACGCATGCAGTGATTTCATTTTAGTTTTTTTGTATTAAAGGTGTCTTATGTGCGAGTGTTCCTAGACATGTTTGATGAAAATCGGTTAAGCCGTTTAAAAGTTGTGTGGAGTGAAAGTGGGGAGATTAACCGAATGTCTGCAAATATACAGCTTTTTCAACTGTCGTCCTTTGCAACTTATGTGCTGTAACCGCCCAACATAAAATGATAGGAAAAATTGTTCGTAAAACTTCATAAAACGCCATATATATTTCGTCTATCACAAGTCCACCAAAAACTTCTTGAGATATTTTTAATTCTTGTAAACGTAGATGAATACTTCGTAAAACTTCATAAAACACCATCGATATTTCGTCCATCACAATTCCACCAAAAACTTCTTGAGATATTTTTAATTCTTGTAAACGTAGATGAATACTTCGTAAAACTTCATAAGACACCATAGATATTTCGTCTATCACAAGTCCACCAAAAACTTCTTGAGATATTTTAATTCTTGTAAACGTAGATGAATACTTCGTAAAACTTCATAAAACACCATCAGTCACAAGTCCACCAAAAACTTCTTGAGATAACACCATATATATAGTTGATGAATACTTCGTAAGACTTCATAAAACACCATCGATATTTCGTCTATCACAAGCCACCAAAAGCTTCTTGAGATATTTTTAATTCTTGTAAACGTAGATGAATACTTCGTAAGACTTCATAAAACACCATATATATAGTTGATGAATACTTCGTAAAACTTCATAAAACACCATCGATATTTCGTCTATCACAAGTCCACCAAAAACTTCTTGAGATATTTTTAATTCTTGTAAACGTCTTGAGATATTTTTAATTCTTGTAAACGTAGATGAATACTTCGTAAAACTTCATAAAACACCATCGATATTTCGTCTATCACACAGTTGCTTATTTTAAAAGTAGAATTGCAGCGTTTAAGCTGCAGCAAAGCAACAACAACATGTGTGACGACGAAAAAAATGTTACTTAAATGTAATCTATACCTTAACAAGAATCTAAATTATAGTAAGTATATTATAATATACTAAAGTCTAACTTAACCTAATCTACCTATAAAAAGTATGAAATAAAAAATTAAATTTTAAATTTAAAAAACCCCCGATACAAGAACTTAAGTAATTTTCATTTAAAAAGTAAAAAATAATAAAAGAAACTTAATGTTAAAGTATTTAAGAATCTATTAATAATTCTAAAAAAATACGTCGCGTTGGGGGACCGCTCCTAACTAACAATTTAAATACAAATTGTCTAATTAAGTAACAAAGATTAACTTAAAAACAAAATTAAGAAAATACTTCAAAAACTTTCATAGAATTACTTCAAAAAATTTGCATGTAAGACACGACCGTCAACGACGTCTGCCCTCGCGTGTCCCCCAACGCGACGTATTTTTTTAGAATTATTAATAGATTCTTAAATACTTTAACATTAAGTTTCTTTTATTATTTTTTACTTTTTAAATTTGTTGTGTTTCGTTTGTTTGTTAAGATATTGGGGCCAAATTTGGTATTCGTTATTTTTTTATAGTTTCTTAGCACTGTACTAAATTTGATCGAAAAATCAAAATCGGTTGACTATATCATATATCTTTCATAGGACCAATCGGTCCAAAAAATCGTTTTTTATACAAAATTCGTTGTGTAAAGATATTTGAACTAAATTCGGCATGCAGGTATTTTTTAACGTATTAAAGCACTGTGTCAAATTTGATCGAAATCGGTTGACTATATCATATAGCTCCCATTGGAACCATCGGTCGAAAAAAAAATTTTTGCTTAAAAATTCTTCTGTTTTTGGCTTTTTGTGAAGGAACCGGATTTTATTAGCTAGTGGTACCAGGTATCCCAAAGTCGTCCGCGCCCGACTTTACGTACGCCATTTTTGTCAATAGTGTTTTGGGAGTGCTCGTAGGTAAGACAGTGTATGTTGTGGCGAAGTTTCAGGCGGCAAAAGCAGCTTATATTAGACCAAATTTTAGAGAGGGACGTATTATGGTTTATTTCGGTGGTTAAATTATGGATGGCTAGTTTTTTTCTTATCTTTATTTCACGTTAAAGGATGGCATTGGCTTTTTATACCCTGTACCGTATGGTACCAAGCGTATATTAAGTTTGTGCAAGCCGAAAATGTATGTAACATATAGAAGGAGACGTCGGAGACACCCCAAAGTTACCTAAAATATGGTCAGGGTGAATAGAGAAGTCGATATACCCATGTCCGTCTGTCCGTCCGTCCGTCTGTCCGTCCGTGTGAACGCCTAGATCTCAGAGATGGTAAGAGCTAGAGTTACCAAACTTTCACATTAGATCCCATATTATTCCATAGGAGGCAAGTTTATTTTATATTTTTGATATCGGGGATAAATTATATAGCTCCCATGGGGGTGTTTGAGACGACCGCGACAAAAAAAAAGCGTTTTAGATGAATAATTCGTTTGTTTATGAAGATATCGTAATAATTTGGTATTCGAAAGTTTTTTATAGTTCCCAATCACTGTACCAAATTTGA
This sequence comes from Chymomyza amoena, assembly GCA_037043745.1. Lineage (NCBI taxonomy): Eukaryota > Metazoa > Arthropoda > Insecta > Diptera > Drosophilidae > Chymomyza > Chymomyza amoena. The sequence continues at coordinate 41,591 of JBAMAX010001052.1, forward strand.
TCTAAATCGGTTGACTATATCATATAGCTCCCATAGGTCCGATCTTCCAAAAAATCGATTTTTTAACAAAATTTGTTGTGTTTCGTTTGTTTGTTAAGATATTGGGACCAAATTTGATATTCGTGAGTATTTTATAGTTCCTAAGCACTGTACCAAATTTAATCCAAATCGTTTGACTAGATCATATAGCTCCCATAGGACCAATCGGTCCAAAAACACGTTTTTTATACAAAATTCGATGTGTTTTGTTTGTTTGTAAAGATATTTGAAATAAATTTGGCATTCAGATCTTTTTTAAGGTATTTAAGCACTGTGTCAAATTTTATTAAGATCGGTTGACTATATCATATAGCTCCCATAGGAACGATCGGTCAAAAAAAAAATTTTATGTTAAAAATTCTTCTGTTTTTGGTTTTTTGTGAAGAAATCGGACTTTATTACAAGCTAGTGGTACAGGGTATCCTAAAGTCGTCCGCGCCCGACTTTACGTCCGTTGCGTTACGTGTTGGAATTGTTGATGTTGTGATTTAGGTTCTTCCAAGTAGCTTGTGTTTGATTCTTGAATTGCTGTAGGGTTGGATCCCACCTCCCACTATATGACTTTTTATTCTGTGGTTATGGAATTGAAATTGGGCTATTGACTGGTTGGCTGATTGGTTGATTATTTTGATGATGTTGGCTGCTTCTTTATTGACCTTTTGGCCTGTATAGCTGTTCCCATTCCATTCCTCCCTGTTTTTGAATTTATTTTTCCAGTCGCGAATGCCTAGCGCATCTACAGTATGCCAAAAAAGTATTAGTACAGCAAGCGATGTTTTCTTATATATATATTTTTCAACAATTAACTCTAAATTCTAAAAAAAATAAAAAAAAGGCATTAATTCAGCGCCACAAAAGTAATAGTACACCTTACATGATCCTTAATAATACTGGCTTATGGCATTAAATATTTAATTAATATATTATAGGATATCCTATCATTTTAATGACTTCGTTAAGTCATTTTGACATTTCACCAATTTTTTTAAATTCATAAATTTTTCGCCACTCTTGTAGTGCGGCTTTTAACCTAGATAAGCCCATGCGTTTGTGTGTCGGTAAAAAACTAATATTTTGCCATATTATATTAAAAAGTCGGTAAAATAAAACATTTCCATACTATAAAACAAAAATTTGCTTAAGGTTCTAAAAATACGACCTAAATTTTCAACGTAAAATAAAACCTTTAAAATAAAAAAAGCTTTCGCAAAATTTCAGACTTTTTTTCTCTCCAGAGATGAGACTTATAATTTATGTAAGGACAATGTTTTAGCATTCAAAATCCGTGTTTTTTATTATCCTCTCATAGTTTTTGTTTTTTAGGACAATTTTAGTGAAAAAGGACCTTTTTCCAAAAACGGTTGCACATATGATGTCATAAAATCTGAACTAATTCGAATTTTTTATTTTTTTTCCATCACACCCCCAATCATGAAGATTGGGTTAAAGTAAAGACGAAACTGTGTACTCGAAAACCCAAAAAACAAAATTTTGGTGACTTTTTCTACAAACATCGCTATTTCTTTCTGAAAACTTCTTTGACACCTAAAAAATTTGCTATTTTAAGTTATTGGTCATGATATTTAGATACGATTTCTATATAATTTTGTCTTTTTATGGTAAAAGATGACTGATTTATTGAATTTTTAGTAAAAATCGGACAAAAAACTATTTTTATATAAAATTCGATGTGTTTCGTTTGCTTGTGAAGATATTCAAACCAAATTTAGCGCTTAGAAGTTTTTTGTAATACCCAAGCACTGTACCAAATTGATCGGAATCGGGGTGTTATAAGTTTGACGTGTCTGTTTGTCTGTCTATGGCATCGTAGCTCCCGAACGCATGCAGTGATTTCAATTTAGTTTTTTTTTGTATTAAAGGTGACTTATGTGCAAGTGTTCCTAGACATGTTTGATGAAAATCGGTTGAGCCGTTTAAAAGTTGTGGGGAGTGAAAGTGGGGAGAATGCGTTAAAAAAAAAGCAAACGAGCTTGACCTTAAATGTAATCTATACCTTAACAAGAATCTAAATTATAGTAAGTATATTATAATATACTAAAGTCTAACTTAACCTAACCTACCTATAAAAAGTATGAAATAAAAAATTAAATTTTAAATTTAAAAAACCCCCGAAACAAGAACTTAAGTAATTTTCATTTAAAAAGTACAAAATAATAAAAGAAACTTAATGTTAAAGTACCTAAGAATCTATTAATAATTCTAAAAAAATACGTCGCGTTGGGGGACCGCTCCTAAACTAACAATTTTAATATAAATAGTCTAATTAAGCAACAAAGATTAACTTAAAAACAAAATTAAGAAAATACTTCAAAAACTTTCATAGAATTACTTCAAAAAATTTGCATGTAAGACACGACCGTCAACGACGTCTGCCCTCGCGTGTCCCCCATTGCGACGTATTTTTTTTAGAATTATTAATAGATTCTTATTTACTTTAACATTAAGTTTCTTTTATTATTTTGTACTTTTTAAATGGAAATTACTTTAGTTCTTGTTTTTTCGGGGGTTTTTTAAATTTTTAATTTAATTTTTTTGTAGATATTGAAATTAAATTTGGCTTTGAGAAGTTTTTAAAAGTACCCAAGCACTGTACCACATTTGATTGGAATCGCTTAACTATATCATAAAGCTCCCATAGGAACGATAAAGTTGCTGTCCCTATCAGGACGCTACAAAAGTAGACCGATAGGAACAGCAAACGACGCCATATTTTTTCCCGCTCTCTTGACATTTCTCTTCAGTAAGGTTTGCCATTTTATCATGAAAAGATATACGACCCAACAACGAGTCGAAATTATTAAAATTTAACTTTAGGAGCGCTACGTCCAATTTATGGTCGTCATAATTGTCCTGCCAGATCAACTATTGAGCGTCTAGTGGAAAAATTTGTATCCACAGGCACAGTACAAAATGTTCCCGTGCCAGTGAGACAAAAAAGTGTCCGTAGTGTCGAGAATATTGCTTACGCTAGCGTATTCAATTGAGGAAAATCTAAATCATTCTCTCACATGTCGTTCCCAAGCGTTGGGCATCACTGTGACGTCGTTGTGGCGAATTTTTCGAAAAGATCTTGGCCTACATCCTTACAAGATCAAATTGACGCAAGAACTGAAGCCGCTTGACCACCAAAAGCGTCGTTTGTTCTTGAATTGGGCTGAGCAACACAGCGAATTGCACAATCGATTTATTGAAAACCAAGTTTGGTGAACGCGTTATCTCACGAATTGGCCCAATCAATTGGCCGCCGCGGTCGTGCGATTTGACGCCGTTAGACTATTTCCTGTGGGGCTATGTCAAGTCTATGGTAGTATGAACTGCGTACGAATATCGAACGTGAAATTGCAGTAGTATCGGCCGATTTATGCTTGAAAACTGTCGAAAATTGGGTTCAGCGTCTGGACAGCAAGCGTACCCGTGGTGGCCATGCAAATGAAATCGAGTTCCACACATAATCGCATCGAATGTACTTTTACAGGAATAAAGAATTTCATTGATATCCAAAACCGTTTTTGTGTTATTTAAAAAAACTTTTGTTGCGCTCTTATTGAAAAACCCTTTATTTGCCACCCTTCTTGTTGATGGGGCCGATTAGACCAAGATTCCAGTCCTCTGGCATACAGCTCTCTTCTCAAATTGTTACCATGAGGCTGTGTTAAAATTGCTCGACTTCGGAACCCGTCAATTTTCTCCCGCGTCAAACCATTCATTTCGGTTTTACGCAGCTGAGCGCCAACAACTTCGCTGGCGGATTGGCGGTTGCTTGCTTTTTTTGGCGCTAAATTTAAATGGAATCGCCATCATACAGCAGCCGTCTTTTTAAAATGGATACATATTCAAAAATTAAGCTATTCGTAGTTTGCATTTTAGTTTTATAAGTATAACTTACAAATTTTCTCCAACTCTATGGCACATTTCTTTCTTACAGTCGTATTTCCTGTAGTAGACATCATTGGTGCTTGCAAATTTACCAACATTTGGCAACGTTGGGATTGTGTTTTGCTTAGCATTTCCTTTTTTGCCTCTTCAAAAATGTATTATTACAATTAACTGCAAAAAAGGGGTTGTCATTGTTGCTGGTTTAAAAGAGTCGCCAAATCCCAAGCAAATTGCCAGCTGAACTGGTCAACTGGTCAGCTATCGATAAGTTCATTTGCAGAGTTACCACAAGTTTTCGAGCATCCACTTTATTAATTTAATTTTTCTTTCAGCCAACATCTTTCTGAGAGACAAATATTTTTATTTTATTTACTAATGTTGTACAATTTATTTTATATAAATATTTTAAGCCATCCATTAATAAAATTCGAAATCTTCGAATTTACTTGTGCACCACGACAACACATAACTTTTCGAATTTCTGTTTTGCCTTTTGTCCTTTTTTTTCCCCCAAATATTTATTATTGGCAATCAACCCATGATTCTATGGGCTATAATCCAATCCGTTTATAAAAACAAGTAAGTCACTATACACTCAATATAACTTTTGGTGTGGAATGGTTTAGATTATTCTATATATGCAACATTTTCAAAAATCAAGACACGCCTTCTGAGGTCATTTGGGTGAAGTCTTTTTAGACGTCTTCTTGATCTATGACCGGCCAGGGCACATGGCAGCGAATTTGGATGGTTCCTTAAGCTATCAGCGTATCGGTCGCTAAGTTTATTCAACACATCACCCACATAGGGAATTCCTAGATCCTGCTGAAGGTTTCGATTTCGAATATACCACGGGGCATCGGTAATTTTGCGCAAAGTTTTGTTTTGTAAAATTTGAATTTTTTTAATATTTGACTTGGTAGCTGTTCCCCAGATTTGAATGCCATAATACCAAGCTGGCATTATTCAACTCTTTTATAGAATACATTTATTTTCCAAAGATAGCTTGCTATTTCTACCAAGTAGCCACTCCATTTTGCCAAGTTTGGTTGTACACCTTGCTGTTATTTTAAATTGTTCTCTCCAACACAATTTTTTGTCGAGGTGAATTCCGAGATACGGGTGCGATGTTTTAATTTAAATTAACTCTCCATTTAAAGTAGCGCAGGACTTGGGTCTTTGCTTAACGAAAATAAAACGCTGGAAGATTTGTCACCATTAAGCTGGATATTCCAGCGTTTCGCTTAAGTTGCGATAGTGTCCAGTTGGTTCTGCAAGGTATCAGCAGCCATTTGAACGCTGGAGGAAGACGAAGAGAATGACAGCATACGTTTCCGTTATAAGCTCGGAACTGCCCGTCGAGCTCGAAGTTCTGTTTTGTCTAAATCCAGAACACCTTACTTTCATTCCACTCGTTTTGGTTTTGCATGTATACACAATTTTAATAGACATTTTTTGTAATAAAAATATATAGTGAAAATTAACATTTATTCCTTGAATTGATCACATCTTAATTTTCTTAAACCGTTAAAAATAATACAAAATTAATTTTAAGTAAACAAAGCACAAAACTTTTCATTTCGACAGCTGCAAGCCAAATTTTCATAACGACTCGACTCTTGTCGGAATCGAAATCTAGAACACCTTTAATTTCAATTCCGACAGTTTTTGTCGGAATCGAAATCTAGAACATGCCTTAATGATACGTTCAACTCAATTTTGGGCGAAACCGGCACATTTTCGGTTTACACTTGTGGAAGCGAGTGTGCGGAACATAATTATTTTGGAAATAAATGAAATATTAGTTTGGTAGAATGTTGCTTTTTTTATTCCAATCGCTTGTTGGATAAAATTAGTTACATGTAGTAAATAGTTAAATTTTGTTATTTTGGAGGTGTTTACAGTGCGACTCTATATTTTAAACTGATTTTTATTGTTCTAACAATATTCTTTAATACATTAACAAATTTTACAGTTAAGCCCGATTAGGGTCGCATAGTTTGTGGTCGATGTGCTGGTACTTTTTGTTTAGTACACCTGTATATGATATGCAACACTTCATTATTTAATTTGTTAAAAATTGTTTTTATCTGCGCACGGTTGTGTTTGGTTTTCTCCAAATTATTCTGGGTTTACCATGATAGTATATTTTTTTCGTCTTGTCGCATAAAATGACACGATTCCTATTTTCTGGAGGCTTTGAAACGATGGCAATAGAAAATTTAAACCGCCTCTCAATGTTAATACGAAATTGCAATGATTCCTTTCTGGTCTGGGTTTGACACTATTGATTTTGTTGGCAGTGTATGACTGTAAACAAGACTATAATCATGACAATATATTGAATGGTGCACTATTACTGCTCACACTCTTTTGGTTAAGAGTAAGTGGTGCCACAACATAAGCCTAAGAGTGCAACTATTGCAGATCTCTGATGCTCATACATTTTGCTATTGAAGTGAAGCTGTATGTATTCAAAGCGTTGTAAACAAAACAAAAAGAAATCTGAGTTCTCCGAAATTTATTCCATAATTAATCCATTCACGATTTCAAACTGATTTGACATAGTGTGCGTTTTTAGTTTTTTGAAAAAGAAATATGTGTAAGAAAAATAGTTCACACTGGAAAATTAATTCCGACTTTGCGATATTATTAACACTTCATTTTAAAATTAATCATTCAAATAGATTGACTTGTAATAAAATATAATGCGAATTCACCAAATTTCAGTAAAATATTCCGTTATTTATATATTTAAATTTAATTGAATTTGAAATAAAAAAACTATAAAAAAAGCTATGGCGCCGGCAACACAAGGCTCCGTGACGTTATCTATTAGGGTAGATGTTTGTTGATAGGGTGAGGTCCACGTTGCAACCAGTCAAATTCTATTGCGTTTCATTTCTTTAGTGAATTGATTCGCAATGTTCAGAAGCCTAATAAATAAAATACGCCATTGTTGAAAAAAATTCGATATTTTCGTCGTGGCATTTTAAATAATATGTATTACTCGCACAGCAAGATTTAAAAATAAAAATTGCATTAAACATACACTTAGCTTCTGCTAATGTAAATTTTTCTGATATTTAACAGTTATTCTTATGGGCAAAGACAAATCCTTTAGGTACAAAAGGTATACTATGTTAATTTGTGCAATGTATGTAAAAATCTGTCCAGCCGTTCTTGGGTTATAAATGGTGTAATCTAGCGAAACTTTGTTATACCCTTTAAAAAAATATATGTATCAACATCAATAGCCGAGTAGATATAGCCATGCCATTCTGTCCGCATCAGTCAGAGACTATAAGAGTTATGGAGCTAAAATTTCAACAAAACATGAGCATAATAGTCATATAATTTCATACATTTCCTACATCGATATTTGACCCCCTTTCCCGTAAGTGAATTTCACTGTTTACTTCTTTTTATGTGAGTTTCTCCGATATTATAATAATAATAATTCCCTGACGGAATATTTAAATAAAAATTTTATTTATTTATTATTTATTTTAGGGTTAATATAGAAACAATAGGGAAATTTAGCAGAGAACGCAATGTGCACGAGCGGGAAACCCAAAGACAGATAGATGGAAATAATTAAATAGTGACCAATATAGGTTTGCTTTTGCTTTAAAGACTTGGATGTTCTCTCATCAAATAGAAAGTACTTATTCTCATCTCATATTCATCTGTTTAGACCAGATATCCTTTTTGTGGCAGATCTGTTTCCTTTCAATGACGGCATATTAACATTTTGTAAAACTTGCAGCCGTACTATTAAGGCAGGTAGAAGACCAAAATTCAATTTCGAATTGTTCAGATTTAACAGCTTTACACCATAATGCCTCATTAAAGGAAATATAAGTGTCATCTCATCTGCCGTACTTTTTCAAAGCTCGTATCAACAGTTATACGTTTTTTTAATTTAAACGTATAAGTTAGGCGAGTCAAAAACCAAGGTCATTCACCTTAGCACTCTGTCGTTTTCGACAAGTGCTTCTCATTTACAGATATTGCTGTACTTATGCTCCGACTTAGTTACATCCTGTAAAGTTCTTTTCGTTTTGACCATCAAGCTGATCGGATGTGTCTCTCCGCTGAAAATATATGCATATATGTATATATTTTGCATATATACGTGTTGTTCTAATCTAATCAGTTTTTATAAAGCCATCCGCTATTTTTCGGTCAACCATTTGAGATTCATTTGTGCTAATGCACTAATGAGATGGTGTTTACAGCTGCCGAAAACAAACTGGTTGACAGATCCCGCTCATTTTTGGCATAGTCTTAAGTACAATCCTACAAATATACGGAAACTCTAAAATTTTCCGAAAACTTTCTTGACACAACGGAAGTACAAATTTTAACATTGACAGTTTTGCATATTAGATCTCGCTCTCACATTTTGTTTCAGCTAATAAAGTAATTAAATTTGTAAATAAAATTTATCGGGGGAGCAACAGAAATCTTTAAACATTTCGGCAACGGTTTCAAAATTAATATTTAAAAAATGGCGAACGTAAAGTCGGGCGCGGACGACCTTGGGATACCCTGTACCATTAGCTTGCAATAAAATCCGGTTCATTCACAAAAAACCAAAATCAGAAGAATTTTTAAGCAACAATTTTTATTCCACCGATCTTTCCTATGGGAGCTAAATGATATAGTCAACCAATTTCGATTAAAATTGACACACTGCTTTAACGAATTTTGTATAAAAAACCTTATTTTGGAGCGATTGGTCCTATGGGAGCTATATGATAGAGCCAACCGATTTTGATCAAATTTAATATACTGCTAAGGAACTATAAAAAACTTACGAATAGCAAATTTGGTCCCAATATCTTAACAAAAAACAAACGAAACACAACAAATTTTGTTCAAAAATCGATTTTTTGGAAGATCGGCCCTACGGGAGCTATATGATATAGTCAACCGAATTTGTTCAAATTTGGTACATTGCTTAAGTACTCTAAAAAATTTCAAATCGCCAAATCGGGTTACGATATCTTTATTAAAAAACGAAATATAGCGAATTTTGCTTAAAAATTATTTTGGCCGATCGGTCCTATGGGAGCTATATGATAGAGCCAACCGATTTTGATTAAAATTTGGTACAGTGGCTGGGAACTATAAAAAATGTTTGGATACCAAATTTGTTGACGATATCTTCATAAACAAACGAATTATCCATCTAAATTTTTTTTTGTCGAGGTCGTCTCAAACACTTATTTATCCGCGATATCAAAAAAATAAAATAAACTTGTCTCTTGTGGAATAATATGGGATCTCATGTGAAAGTTTGGATACTCTAGCTCTTACCATCTCTGAGATCTTGGCGTTCAAACGGACAGACGGACATGGGTATACCGACTTCTCTATTCACCCTGATCATATTTTAGGTAACTTTGGGGTGTTTCCGACGTCTCCTTCTATATGTTACATACATTTTCGGCTTGCACAAACTTAATATAGGGTATATTGTACCATACGGTACAGGGTATAAAAAATCAGTAGGTACCACAGAAATCTCAAAAATTTTATTTTTCAAACAATTAATTTCGAATGATTGCGCAAAGGGTTGCTACTTTTTAAAAATTATCTTAAAACATTGACACATATTTAAATACATTTTTATGAATAAAAAGTTTTATCTTTATTACATTAAACGATAATTATCAGCATATTTTTCTTTCCATTTATGCAAATTCATTTAAATTAAGTTTGAATAATTGGCTCAATTCAAGAGTTTGTATGACAACCCGGCTCAGCAGCTTTGAGAATGGCAAATTTTTTTTTTTTTTGTAAACTTGCTCGAAGAAAAGAAAAGCAAATGCTAATGCAAATTGTAATTCCAATTGTACCCGTGAAGTTGTTTTAATTAGTATTTTCGATGCACTCGTCAATTATTTAAAACAAAGTTAAATCAATACACTTATATTACTTCATTTATTAAAATCATTTAAAAATGTTTTTAAATTTTCATATGCTGTTAACAATTTTCATATGACTTTTTCTCCTTAGGTTGTAGTACTACTGATACTTTCATTTTCAACTTAAACTGCTAAACTATTGTCATTCACAACAGTGCTTAATGTACGGCGTCATTGCCACCTTAAGACAAAAAGGTGCACAGCGCTTATTTATTTAACTATGCACTAAATTCGTCGCACTTCATAAATACAACTAAGTTCAAAAATATAAAAGAAAATTTCGTAATTTTTATTTGACATCAAAAATATATATTAATATGCCAAAATGTTATTATTTAGTACCCCAACAATAAGGCAGCTCCTTGGCTCGAAAATATATTGCACGGTGACACAGAATAGCATATGTACCAAAGATTTCAATAAAGAATTAAAACATTAGCATATTTTCGAAATTGAAAATCTTTTTAAATAAGTAATAGTTTACTTGAATAAATTATGTTTAATTAGTGAATTTAATCAAATCTCACGCAAATTTTTCAACGATTTTGTAACCGTTGTGAATCATGTTTGCAGTACCTATAATTGGAATTACAAAGAAATTGACAAGAAATTGTTTTCTGTGGCACCCCAGACGTACCGAAAAAAGTAAAGACCGTGATTTGTGCAGACAGTAATATCTTGTTGCTTTATTGACAGGCTGGTGAAATAAGCAAATCAAGAAAATTTATCAAAAATTCATTTTAAAATTAAAATATCAATATTTTTATTTGTTGATTTAGAACATCTACTATTATTAGGGGTAGGGTTTTATGAATTATTATATTATAAGGACGACGAGCTGGTGCTTACTCGACATACATACACACATTATATGCAAATGCATACATATACGACAGGATGTTTGTTAGTGTTGTTCTAAAAAGGTTTGTATTAGGTGTTCGAAAAAGTTCGGTTACAAATTTGACCAAAAAGAAAACATTTTTTTCATATATTTAAAACAAACATTATTTAACGAAATATGTGCCGTTTTGATCGATAACATTTTATCCATTTTTGGCCTAAAACCATAATTCCATCTGTACAGAACTTTTGATTTTATAAGCGAAAAACTGATCCAAGTGTGTTTTGCAAGCCTTCACGAAATTTAAATTTAAACCATTAAGAGCCTTCTGCAGAAATCTAAACCAATGATAATCCGGCGTATATGGTGAATGGTAGATGCGTCAAAACTTCCCAGTCAAGCCTTCTAGTTTCTGCCGGATCATCAAAGATGTGTGTGTTTTCTGTTGATCAATATTGGCCGTTTAATTTAATTGCTTGCTGAAATCTCGTTAATTATTGACAGGAGAGAACAGAATCAACAACCAGGTTGTAAAAGCTCATAATGAACAATTCCATTCCAATCCCACCAGGCACACAAAATTACTTTCTTGGTGTCAATCCTGGCTTTGCTACCGTTTGCGAAGTTTCATCTTGCTTCTTCGCATACTATTGCCGTATGAGATCCACTTTTCATCGCTCGTAATCATGTGTTTTAGCAGTAATTCTATTATGTCTGCAAATAATTTATGTGGCATCCAAATATCGAGTTTCTTTCTTCGAATGGTTGATAACTGTTTGGTGATGATTACCTAGCAATGTTCATGCTGCTTTTGTGTCTTGCTAAACTTTTTTAGTGATTGGTCGACCAAAATGCATTTGTAATATCAAAATTATTGTATCGAAAGCGAGTAAACCAATTCGTAGCTGTTTTTCGTAAGCTTTTCTATAATAGAAAAAAAATATGACGAAAATTTTCAGAATTTTCAGTAATTCTTAAACGTAGATAACTTTTCACAGAACAATTAGACACAAGTCTCTAACAAAACGAAGTCTAAAATATCACCTTGCAAAACAAGCTATAGCTTGGCTACATCCAATTTATATTACGAGAGACATTTTATTTAAGAGCTACCTGGCGACAATTTGTAACCGAACTTTTTCGAGTACTCAGTATGTATACATTCGGTTTTTTTTTTTTTTACTTTTGTTCAATTCGCCCTACATGAAGTTATTAGCCACCATAACTAATAAGTAGTTTTTTTTCACAAAACTAAAATTTGAGCTACAGATTAACTTATGTCAAGTTCCATAAACATATGAGGATTTAGCGCCTTGTTTGACATTGACAGTCTTTTTCCTTAACATTGTCATAATCAAAAGTTTAGCGATGTACAGAAATATTGTCAACTATATTCCATCGGGCAGCAATAAGATAGGCGCATTTCCACAAGATGCAACATTTTCGAAATAAGATGTTAAATGTGCCCCAGTGTGAATAGGCTAAAACTATAGGTATACCATATATGGAAACGTTATCTTTTATAGTGCAAATCAAAAATTGTCAGGTTTTTGGATTTCAAAATTTGGATTTATTTCCGTTAGATATGTATGCCAAATCGACCACTGCCTGCACCTTTACTATAATGTGTCCTGCACTTTCTTTCATTTAAACACGAACCAGTGCAAATGTTTTTGGTGCTTACCCGTTTCTAAAATACCTTGCACTAACACAGGATGCCGCTTGAATTCGCATTCGCATGATGCTGCGAACAAAATACAATTTATATCTACTTGCCGATTTTGGTAACAGGAGCTTATTCGACCTTTGAGACATGCATTATACACAGTGGTCGGTGTTGAATGGAAATGGTAGCCAAAAATATGTTACTTCCAATAAAGAGATTGACTTAAAAATTTTGAAGTTCAATTGGGCAAACAATTTGGTTAAACACTTAATTTCTATGTTTTAGGTTTTTTTTAAAGTATAATTCTAAAGTTTGAATTTGATCATTACAGTACTTAATCGTATACATGCTAAATTAGTAAATACGTCGATGACGGTGGAATACATGATGCCAGAATCTTCCAGGAAGCTTAAAATAATATGTAAAGCGGAATATGTTGAGTATAAAAATCAAACAGGAAACGAGAAGTATACCTCAACTAATACAAACGATTCTAAAGAAACAGTTGATGGGATTCCGCCAAGTGTACAATTTTTGCCAATGATCGCTAAACATAATTTAATTTTCAAAGGACTGACAGTTTTGACGTCGGAAATGTCATGCATGGATGAACAGAACAATGAAAATAATTTTGGAAAGTTCGATTTGCCTAAGCATCAGTGCAAAATAGTTGAATTTAAAGGATGCCAGAAGATGCAAATAAACATAAAACAAACTGAGCATATTGTTGGTCCAAAAGTTAGCTTAGATATGTTTATTGGAGATATTTACGTTATGCTTACTCCTCGACAAGTGCATATGCTTCTTCAATTCGCTGATAGTTTTAACAATAATAATAAATATACTAATATAAGAAACAATATGTTGAAAAACATTAAGGCACATAACATGGAATCTGAAAATGATAACAACACCAAAATGAGTGGCAACATTGCTAAACTAAACGAATGGCCTGCTGTAGTTGAATTTGCCGACATTAAAGAATTTGCACGTGCTGGACCAATATCAAATTATAATATAGGACAGGACGAAGCAGATATTAAATCGACCTCTACAAATAGTATGTTTACATCTTGTAGTAATAATCAGCACGAAATGTTACAAGGAGAAACTTCAGGTGAAATTTTAAAGTTCAAGTTACAAATAGCATTAATTGTTGGAGTAATACTGCACGATGATATTGTTATATCGGATGATCCAAACGATAAGCTCCATGACAAACTGGTAAACGCTAAAAGCTTTGAAAAACTATACACTATAGCTAACGACTTTTTTTTGAAAATGGCAAAAGAAGAAAATCCTAGAGCAATTCTATTACCAATTAAAGACAGAAACTATCTTTTCTTTAAATCTTCTTCAATTTTAATTAATGGCGATCAGCAGCGGCATTTCTACGAACTATCATCAAAGACATCCTTAACCATTACTACACTAGAGTTTTGTGAGGTTCTTGACAACTGTGCCGAAAGCATTATTCTATTCGACAGAAAACAGGTAAGTTATACGTTGTTTTTGTTTATTGCAGTGGTCGGCACTGACCTATCTAGCGTATGTAGGGATAAGTAACGGCAGCGACGGCGATACATGTACAGTATGTTACATAGAACTCAACAACAGACACGAGGTTGATGGTACATGATACATCGGCTCTTGTTAAGTAAGTCACCGCCGTCGCGACGCGTCGCTCATGCTCACAATTTTCGGTTTTCTTGCGTCTGTCCATTTCGCAATGGTTGAGCCAAAGCCGCTAACAATCAATGTCGCGCTGCTGCTTATAGTCCGGTCAAATTAGACATTTGAAGGTACATAAATTAACAGCAAGCTGAAAGTTGGTGTAATTGTTTAAAACATAGTTAAAAATAATATCTGAAAGTTCCTCATCATTCCGATGCCTGGAAAAATTTTTATTCGAGGTCAAAGTTCAAAAATCTTGAATAAAATTGGTTTTTCGCGATTTTCAGCAAAACGGTAAGTTTTATCATAAATTAGACATAATTGTATATCATAAAATTCTCTATTAAAAATGTACTTATACTTTTTTTCTTAGATCCACCGTTTCTGAGATATAGCGAGTCAAATAATTGTAAAAGTTGTAAACGACATAATATGCACGCACACGTTTCCACGCCACCTATGAGGTAGTGTACTTAGCGCGTTTTCTTTAACGTGGTTTCCCCAGTAGGCCTATTAAGACGCATTTTTCCATTTCCCATAAAACCATACAACATTAGTTTTTTTGAGGAAAGATACCGTTTCAGTCCCATATGCAAAATCTTGGACACTTATTTTACTGTAACCTACTACACCATCGTTTTGATAGATCTGTATGGGCACATGAGATTTTTTTCAAGATTTTTGACCTTTGACCTCGAGTAAAAATTTTTCCAGGCATCGGAATGATGAGGAACTTTCAGATGCTATTTTTTACTATGTTTTAATCAATTACTCCAACTTTCAGCTTCCTGTTAATTTATGTACCTTTACCCTTCTTTTTTGGTCTAATTTGACCGGACTATTAGAGAAACGTAGCTGTGGCAGAAGATCCAAAAACAAAAACAAATGCATATGTATTGTATGTCGGCTACTGCTATTATTAATATTTTATTTAAACTTTGAATTTTTACCAACCATCATTCATTCTGATTCTTCTTGTCGTGTTTTTAACGCGTTTATTTTATTTATATCTTTTGTTTAGTTTCAAATTTGCTTTATTTGCGAATAAAATAAGAAAAGAAAATAAGAATAAAAAATAAGAGCTGAGAAATTAAAGTAATAAATTTATATCTATAAAGGAGTTTGACTCGAATATTTAATGCTAAGGAAAATAATGTCAAGAAAAAGAAAAGAAAATGTAATACAGTCGAGGCGGTGCCCGACAGTGTAATACCCTGTACCTCTTTTCACGAAAAAAAATGTATTCCTTCTTGAATTTTTCAATTGGAACATTGTTTTTGGGTTAAAACTATATTTGTACGTATAAGTTCCGTAAATTTGAAACGATTTAATGAAAATCAAAAGTTACGTCAAAGAATCTATTTAAAGTATACTGGAAAATTTTCACATTGATATGTTGAGGGGAAAACACGGTTAATCCATTGCGGGGGCTGGGGGGTCCATGTCGATCAAATTCTGATGTGGATTTCTTCATTAGCCGACATGATTCAGCTAACTAAAAACTTTATTTCTAGGTCACTTATTTCAAAAATAACGTATACCAAAAAATATGGGTGTAGTTTACATGCAAAGGAAAGTAAAAGTTATAAATTTTTGACTATAATTTTTTGTTATTTTGCGAAGACGCGTCGCGACGCATCGCCCTGTTAAGTTGGAAATGAAAATATTAAACGGTGTAGCTAAAAACCCTCAAAATCTGCTATGGGAGAAAGGGTAAAGAAACCGACATTATTCAACAAACCTCGTCTTCTCAAAATGCGCATCAACTGGTGAAGTTTCGTATCTCCAGCTCTTATAGTCTCCGAGATCTAGGTGTTCATACAGACGGGCATTGCTCAATCGGTACACTAGGTTATGATGCCTCCATGCCTCCTTTTGTCCGTTACATACATTGCACAAATCTATTATACCCTTTTTACCTATACCTAACAGGGTATAAAAACCTTAATTATGATTAGAGTTGGGTACCCCTATTTTATTTTACTGAACAAGTTAAGTCGTTCTTTTCGTTCAGTTGACCGTTTTTATACCGGATTTTCTTTTTTAGTCATACTATATGATATATATATATACAGGGTCCAAATTCAGACCGCTCGCGCAGCTGACGCACGGGCATCAGCTGTCTGTAAGTTAGCTAAATGACAGTTTAGAGTATTGTTTACAAGCGCACGAAAGCATTTTGCCGTGAGTAAACGCGAAAAAAAATCAGTAATGGATTTCAAACGTAATAGTGTAGTTGCATTATATTTAGCTGGAAAATCACAACCAGCGATTGTTCGTGAGCTCGAACACCTTAAAGTAAATAATGTTTTCGTTTATCGCACCATAACTTGTTACAATGATACTGGTAGCATCGCAAAACGTCATGGAGGTGGTCATCAAAAGACTGCAACGTCACGTGAGATGGTTCAAAAAGTGAAGAAGCGACTTGAGCGAAATCCCCGACGAAGTGCCACTCAAATGGCGAAAGAACTGAAAATATCTGACCGTAGCATCCGTCGCATACTGAAAAATGATCTCAAGGTCAAGCCTTACAAGATCCAAAAGTCACATGATCTCATACCGAAGCAGCAACAAGTCAGACTTGAGAGAGCGAAGGAGTTGCTGCGCTTGGCGGAAAGCGGTCAATTGCCGAACATTGTGTTTTCTGACGAGAAAATTTTTACAATTGAGCAATTCGTAAACTCTCAAAACGATAGGGTTTACTTGAGGGACCGATATACGAGAATTTGAGTCATCGAATGGCCACCAGGAGGCAGCACCCGCCACAGATAATGGTTTGGGCCGCTGTAACCGCAGATGGGCGCTCTCCAATCGTTTTCATCGAACCTGGCGTCAAGGTTAATGCGCAATATTATCGGGAAAGTATTCTGGAGGTTGCTTTGAAGCCGTGGGCAGACAGGAACAGGACTCGGCACCGTCTCACAAAGCTCGAGTGAACCAAGAATGGCTGAAAAACAACGTTCCGAACTTCATAACGTCCACACAATGGCTCTCGAATTCACCAGACGCGAATCCGATGGATTATTCTCTTTGGGCCATTTTGGAGAGCAAGGTCCGAACTAAAAGATACAACAGTCTCGAGGCGCTGAAAAAAACCATTGTCCACGAGTGGGCCAAAATACCTGCAAGTCACATTCGGGCAGCTTGCGATTCATTTTTGGACCGTCTCAAGGCCATAGTGAAGGCAAAAGGTGGCCATATTGAGCGAAAGTAAATTGTTTATAAATTTCGTATTATTTTTACACATTTTGTACCTTGAATTGAGTAAAGGTAATTTTCCAAAATGAATTTATGGCCTTTTTAATTGGTTACACTTCAAGTGCCGGACCCTGTATATATATTGAAAAAAAATAAATTTAATTGCCTAAAAAAAGAACATGCTTTATTTTTTTATTGTTAAAATTAAAAAATTATTTTCAATTATACTGCAATTTGCATTTTTAAGTTTGTAATATACTTACATATATACATATAACAATTTGAAAAAGTATTTCCATTCATTGAATACAAAAGTTATTAGAAACAGTTTTTGTTTATACGAGAAAAAAATATAAATAATTCAAATTATTTGCATTCATTGATCTTTGTTTAATTATTTATTAAATTTTTCAAGATGCATCCTGGTCTTTTTTTTGTCTGTTTGGTGGTCACTTTAAGTATCTTTATTTTATTTAAACTTTGTTGTTATACCACCTGTGAAATATAATTAAATTAAATTAGCATGAATATGTATGAGCGTAAAATATCTTAAATTTTTTCGATTTTGACACGGGTTCATGTTGAATTACATGTTATGCAAAAATTCTTTCTACTTTTGTACTTTTTAAGTGTTCCCCGTTTGCGGACTGTTTCACCTTCGGCTGAAAATATGCGCTCGGCAGAGATGTGGCCATAAAGCATAAACGTTTAAGCGTTTATATTCGTACAACCGCTGGTATACGTTTTTATGCTGTTCCCACCAAAATTACGGGTCTTTACGGTTTAAAAATTCCTCGGCGAGGTATTTGTCCATCTCCCTTGTGGAAGCAGCCGTGTATTGTCATACTCGTCCCAAATGCTCCCCTGTGTAGATTCTGGGACCACTGCATCTACAAACTTATTATTATAAATCTCAACAATTTGTACAATATGTAACTTTTTTCTTAGCGCTGAAACGGCTTCGAATTGAACCCGCGGTTTTTAAACCGGGGATCTAAAATCGTGCTCTCGGAATAAATTTCATTATTTTCCAAGCCGCGTAGCCGAATCATTTCTTCTTTTAGCTTTTCAGTAAATGGTCTTACTAAATCATTTGTTTTCTCCATCTTAGCTAAAGAGCTCTTTAGTAAATTTGCCATTGTTAAAATTAAATTTCAAGTGTTACTCAAAAAACGACTTGAACAGGCAGTATACGCTCAAAGATGTCCCATTCATACTGGGTTAATATCAAATCAGGGCGTAATGTTGGTACATCTTGTGTTAGTTTCAGGTCCGGTAGCTAATTGACGTAGCACATCTTTTCGTTTTTTTTAAGCCTGTTGTGCTACGATTAAAATATTTAGCAATTGATTTGGCTTTCCTTCGTATATCTTTTATTTGGTGAAGAGCCTTTTGCACAATGATGTTTAGTGTGTGTGCAAAGCACACATGGCTGTAATTTTGTTTTCAATTTGCCAATCCACTGCAACTTTTTTTTTTTAAAAATGCTGAAATTCTCGATTGTGTGCTTGTCGTCAAACGAATCACACGCGAGCATATGTAAAGCCTTCACAGTGTCCTCTTTCTCTACCCATTGAGCAGTAACAGCAATATAATGCTCATTAGATATCGACGTCCATCCGTCCGTTGTGAGGCACACTGCTGATGCTCCGAAAATGTTTTCCTTTAAATCGGACATGACGGCACTATATGCGTTAGGCAGTATTGTATTGGATAGTATTTTTCGTGTCGGCAATTTGTAACCTGGCCAATTCGACACATCCTCAACGAATTTTTTAAAATCCGGCTAATCTACTATGCGGAGAGCATGATGACCCTTTGCGATCTTTCTGACCAGCTGCAGATCTATTTGATCACTTTTGTCTGGTGGAGGAGGTTTCCGAACAGGGGCCGCAGGCAAATGTTCATCAACTTGTCTTACAGGTGCCACTAGAGCTTATGGGTGCTTTGTTTTTACACAGATTTGCAAAACTTGCATTTAGCCCTGTTTGCATCATCCAATGCATCAATGTGCTATATTTTCGTTTAAGAGACATTTTACACTTATAATATATGTATTTAAAATAACAAGACAATGCCAAAGCGAATTATTGCATTTGCGCGCAATAAAAACAGTAATGGAGTTGACCTATTAATAAAAAAGACATCGATGAAAAATGTGCCGTACTAAGAAAAACAGACCAAACAGATGCAAAGTACAAATAAGAACATTAAGGAATAATCAAAGAACAAACAGCTGTTTATAAATAATATAAGAACGACCAACAGCCGAAAAATAATATAAGAACGAACAACTGTAAAAGAACGAACAAAGAACAAATGACTTAAAAAGAACGACGTTGTTGAACTTACTAATTCGTTCATGAACGACCCAACACTACTGTGGAAAACCGTTTGGTAGTGGATAAGTATCCGAAGTTTGGGATTTTACACGTACTAGTATTTTCCTATTTGTGATAAAATGGTAAATATATTTAATAATTACACTAGTCTACAAGGAAAAGTATCCGAAATAATTTAAGCTAATTTCGGCTTCTCTGTCCATGCAAAATTCGGATTGATAACTAAAATTCATTTATTAGTTTGAGTTTTTACGATAATCGTATCTTTCGTGTTTAATGGAACTACCCACATTTAACTTCATAATGTTTTGACATTTACATAGCACAGGTCAACATGGTTCAGTTGTTGGAAAGCTAAGAGTCATTTCCCAAGTAATTTGGTGCGTAGAATCCGAATCCGGCATCAGAACTGCCCCATCACGTCAGGATTTGAGATATTTGAGGTTATGTACCCAAAAAATAACATAACCTCAAATATCTCAAAATCTGACGTGATGGCCAGTTCTGACGCGGATTCGGATTCTACGCACCAAATTACGGAAATGACTCTTAGCTTTCCAACAACTGAACCATGTTGACCTGTGTTATCTCGAAGGCTTATTGCAAATGCTAAGGGATATATCTCGTAACTTCGAAAAGCCATAACTTTGCGAAAAAAAATCGTAATTGATCTCTTGAACCCTTAAATTAAAGGGTAAGAGTTGTACTAAATGATGTAACTGGAGAGAGAGAAAGACCGCAAACATTTTTTGCGCCCTGTACATAACCTCAAAAGTAGGAAAAAACGCCGTTTTTTGGGTACATAACCTCAAATATCTCAAAATCCTGACGTGATGGGCCAGTTCTGACGCCGGATTCAGATTCTACGCACCAAATTACTTCGGAAATGACTCTTAGCTTTCCAACAACTCACATGACCCCTGTATTTGTAGACCTGTGTTATTAAACTTTATTATTAGATTTTAAACCAATTTTACGAATGGAAAATAGGCCGTAAATGCCATGGATTTTTTTTCGTTCAAAAGCCTTAGAAAAGTCCAAGGAAATCCTTTTTTCCCCTCTAGTACAGCTGGTATGCGGTGAATGCACCAAGCAGTGGTATTGCAGAGGGTAATGTAATTTTTTGTTCAAATTTTTCGACTTACTTGATTATCCGTCTTAGAAAAAAGAACAAAGCAATTCGCAAATTTTGTTCATTTTAGTTTTGTTGTTGTTTTTGCCATGTGCATAATCTGCTCTTTAGTTTACGTATAGGGTTTTCCAATAGGGACTTGACAGCTTTGAATTTAATTTATGATGCCCCTTTGACTAATCATCGAACTGTGACTGTCAATTTATTGAGAAAACTCAACATTTTCATCATGGAACAACGTCTGCAAATTATAAAAATGTACTACCGAAATTCGGAGTCGGTGACAGCAAATTTAAGAGCGCAAAATCTTCTTCAGTGACGAAGCAAATTTTTGGCTCAATGGGTTCCTCCATAAACAAAATATGCGTTATTGGTCGGGTGAAAATCCACAAAAAATAAATGTTTGGTGCGGTTTGCATGTCGGCGGCGTTATTGGGCCGAAATGTGGGGGGTCGAGTCGTCGAAAATTGGGTCCAACGAATCGACCGCTGCAAACGTGCCCGCGGTGACCATATGAAAGAAGTCGAGTTTCATTCATAAATGTTTTGATTGTACTTCAAGCCGATACTAAAGTTTTTGAAATATCTCAAATGGTTTGCGTTTTATTTAAAAAAATTTCAAGTCCTTAATGGAAAACCTTATGTTTGGAATGCAAGTCAACGGCAAGTGCGAAAATGACGAGCGCTAATATTTACTGTTGCTTGGACTTAACTTCGACTGCCTAAGTTTTCTTTATGCGATTTACTCCTCAGTTGTATTTGCCAACACAAGGCGTCAACAAGAAAGTGGAAGTATTTTTTTTTTTATTTGAATGCAATATTTTATAAGTATGATAAGCAAGCGTCATATGAAGCGGTTACAAAAAAATGAGTGCAATAAATACAAGACCTTGCTAGTGCGTGCAGATAATCGAAATAATTAAAAAAAATACAGACGATATTAGTGAAAATGATTTGGACTTGCACATTAGCATAAACACTGAGAAAAGAGTCGACGACTTAAACGAGATATTAAACAATTGGTACATAAAACACAAAAAAAAACTTGGATGTCAAGGCATTTTAAAAATTTGCTTGGCCGATGACATCTGAAATAAGCAGTTTAGCTGGGGATTCGTATCTGCATGTCGGTCAATATTAATATCGATGGTCTGTGCCGTTGTTTAATAGTTCAAAAGCTCAGTTATGGCCAATTTCAGCAAGACTTAACAACCTGGCACATGATTCAATCTTTCCGGTAGTATTTTTAGGCAGCTCTAAGCCAAATGACCTTGATGCATTTTTAAATAAGTTTTATGAAGAGCTGGACTTAGTTACCAAAAATGGCTTGCAAATTGGTGAAAGAACGATTGTTTCGCTCCCGATAGAACTTTTATT
Source organism: Chymomyza amoena (assembly GCA_037043745.1). Classification (NCBI taxonomy): domain Eukaryota; kingdom Metazoa; phylum Arthropoda; class Insecta; order Diptera; family Drosophilidae; genus Chymomyza; species Chymomyza amoena. Next base: position 63,695 of record JBAMAX010001052.1, read on the forward strand.
GGTGGCACTCCTGGACATACGTCTAGTCATTGGTGCTCAAAATGCACACAAGTAGGAAAGGAATAATAATGAATTCACTAATTTGATTGGTTTGTGGATCCTGGTGAAATCACTGGTAACCGGTAATGTAAAAGGTTTCGAGGCATTACCGGCAATGACATGCTCGTGTTAAATTTACCAGTGATGTATTGTAGAGCGTCACCAGTATTGATGAGTGGTATTTGGTGAACTCACCAAATACTTACCAGTCACCAGTGCATAAATCAGAGCATCTGTGGTAGATTTTCATTTTTTTAAGCAGATTTGGTTGGGGTGTGACTAACCACCATAGCTTATTGGCAATGATTATGTCAAGCACTTTCGCGAAGCAGCAATTTAATGAAATTAGACGGTAGTAACTGTTGAGTCTTACTTTGGTTTTAAGATAAAAATTGTTATAGTGGTTTAGTATGTTTGTGGCTTATATGAATGTTTTAAACTTGTATAAATTGAGATTTCTGAATTGTAAATTTGTGGATGAGTTTTTAATCATTGAGTACGATATTCTATTAAGTCCTGATGTATTACCTTTTAGGGAATACAGTGCATTGGACAGTTCAAAAAATTATATTTTATATTCAATTTGGAGAGCGTTAGTTCTATTTGATATTGATGGGTAAGGGCTAATTTGTGTTGTATAAATTCTTGACTACAACTTCTATCTTGGGAAACACTTATTTGACCAGAATTGGGCAAAGTTATTGGCTATTTCTTTTTAACTGAGTGTTTTTAAGTTGTTGGTTGGCTTATGGATTCAGCGTATTCATTTTGATGGGTGTAGGGCATAAAATCTAATGTTGATCAAAATCTGTTGTGGGTGTTGATGGTTGAATTCAGACGTAATTTTCAATTAAATTCAAATGCAGAATTTACATTTGCCTTTTTGTAGTTAATAAAATTGTCTTGCGTAATGTTTCTCTGGAATCTGTGAAAGGCTTTTATTTTATCCTGACGTAGCATGGTTAAGTTTTTATTAAACCAAGGGACTTTATGTTCGAATTTGAGTGGATGCTTGTGGAATGGAGTGGAAGGCACTTTGAAGAATTATTTTAGCAATATTTTCGTTTTCTTTATTTATGTTGAATAGAGCTAGTTATTTCATTAGTAAATTTTTTGAATAGCTTCCAGTTTGCTTGTTTGGTTTTAAAGTAGGGTCGACTAGTGTTTGTTGTTTTATTGTTGAACATTGAAATATTTAGGCCATTAAGAGTTTTCCATTGTGTATGTGAGAGTTGTTGTGGAGAAAAAAGCTTGGGTCAATGTGTGAAAACTACCATGGGTACTAAGGTGTGTTTGCCGTTTAATAGGGATAGGAATGAATTGTCTGTAAATATGGCTATAGTATTCCCTTTTCTGTTATTATATGCAGAGCCCCATTGTGAGTGCCAATTAAAGTATTGAAGTCTCGCGCGATGATACAAGAGAATTGTTCGTATTAAAAACGTTGTTAAAATTTTGATAGGAAAATGATTTTGATGGTAAAATGTGGGTTGATATGATGGTGAGTTTTTGTTTAGTTTCTATTTCTATGGCGGCTTATGCATCAAAGTCCTGATTTAGGTTGATTTGAATATTTTTGATAGAGTCATGGGTTGAGATGGCGACTCCGCTGAACCTGTTAATTGCTGTGTTAGTAATAAGAGAGCAGTTAATTGGAACGGGTATGTGTTTGTTGTAGTGAATGTGTGTTTCTTGCAGACATTTTATTTTTGGTAAGTGGCCTATAATTAGAATTAAGAGTTCACTGTAGTTGTTTAGCCTTTTATGTTTCATTGAAGAATGAGAAAAGACATTTTCAATTAAAGAAAATAAAGCAAGTGAAAATAAGCTAAATTTAAGTTTTAAATATGAAATTAGTTAAATTGAGCCTGACTCTTGAATGCTTTCTAATGACTCTTTTTTATTTTGATTTTTTCTTTTTGGGTTTTGTTTGTAAGTTTTTGTCTACCCAGCAGTTCGCTGTTTGCTGGTAAATTACTAGCAACAAAGTCGTCAGTTACCAGCGACATCTTCGTCCCCGTCTAATTTATTTTTTACACACGTTGTCATAGGAGGGGTGCAATTGTCGCCTCCTGCATGTCATGTCGTCAGTAATTTTCCAGAGACATGTCGACAGTAATTTACCACACACACGTCTGAAGTAGTTTACTTCAGACATTTTTGAAATAATTTACCACATAAAAGAAATATTATATTAAAATAAGAAAAATTAAAAAATTTGTTATTCTTTAATATTGAACTTAATTTTTATTTGTTTTCTTTTGTATTTTGTTGCCTGGGCGCCTGTTTGAAAATTCTTTTTTTTTTGACGGCCCATAGCCGTACGTTGCTGAATTTGAGGCTGTCATTAAAAGAAAAAGACATCAAAAAATTAATATTGGATTATATTTCATAAAACTATTTACTTATTAAAACAGAATACAAATTTCGAAGTTGTCTCAAAACCTCTTTGCCTTGGCTGTCTCCGATAATAAACAAGTACTTCATTTACCTGATATTTTACTTTTTTATTTTATTTATTATATTAAACACAATTTATCACAATAATTTAATATATTTACCTTTCTGGTGCTGCACAAACTACACTTTATAATTTAAAATAAACAAGATTATTGAGTATGCAACGCGTACGCACTTGATACTAGTAATAATTCAACTAAAAGGTCGCGCGCGAAAACCAAAGCAATTAGCGGCTGATTTGCAGAAAATCAAAGTAAATATAAAGAAAAATGCATAACAAAGAGGATATGTGTAAAAAATCAAACGCAAATCAATGCAACGCACAAATTGTTGTTTGTGTAAAACTAAAATAAAAACCAAAAAATTATCTATTCGTTTTTGCCGCTTTTCTTTTATTTTCGTTTGTTGTTTGCCTAAGTAAGCAAGGCAACAAATACATAAAATTTCTTCGCTTTTTTTAGTGGCAACATGTCGCCAATTGCTGGCAGTCGAACTGCAGGGTAATTTTAGAATTTATGTTTTATGGTAAAGTTAAAGTTTTTGGATTTTTGAAGCCGTAGAGGATGAAGGTTCATGTTAGCAAGCTGGGTCCAAGTCTGAGAAGGCAATACGGGGACTTACAGGGGGTGTTTTTTTCGAGGGGGTTTCAGGTATATCGCTTTGAGTCCTTGGTGCTGTTTCACAGGGGTCCAGATTTTGGATAGTTTTTCCAATTTCTGAGTGGGTAGAGTTTTGTTGTGAATTTCTTTGTAACGTTCATTGGCTGTCTAACGATCACCTTTTTAATTGAGATGATTGCTTGAATTTCTTTTTGTTTTAAGAATGCAGGCAAGTTCTATCGTAAGCAGCACGTTTGGACTCAGACAAATTAGAAGATACGAAGCTAATACAATTTGTTGCAGCAAGCAGCGTTCGATGGTTTCTTTATTAATATGGAATATGTTGGTGCAGAATTTAGCTGTATGTGCATACTGCCAGCAGTTGTTGCAGCGGAGGGTTAGCGGAATGTATGGGCGAAGCCGAGCTTTTGCGTAGTCGATAAATATGAATGGTTGGAGAGGTAAAAGTTAAAATGATAAGTCCCGTCTCAATAAGGTTACCATCAACATTCTTAAGAATTTTTTTTACTTCATACACATTTTGACTCTGTAATTCGGAGAGAATGATTTTTTCATCGAATTCGAATTTTTCGTTTTATGTTGTATTATTTCTACTTCACACGAAGGAGTAATGAAGCGAATCTATTAATCTCTTTTTTTCTTGTATTTCGCGTTTCGTTACTATAAGTGCAGAGCCATTGGTCAATCTATTGCATGTTTGAAGTTCGCCTCCACATGACAAATTTTTTTTGTGTTCCTACTGTTTATCCGATTTATAATTAAAAATTTGGGAATAGGAGTACAAAGCGTCATGTTGTTGATTACTGATTGGTCTAATAGTGTCGTCTGTGGACGACCAAGAGGGATCCCACATAATCATCGCTTCACTATTGGTTAGTTTTATACCCCGTACCTATAGGTACAAAAAGTATACTAGATTTGTGCAATGTATGTAACGGACAAAAGGAGGCGTGCCAGAGTCCTTTAGACTAAAATGCTTATCATAGCCTCGGAAAGCGATTAAGCCATGTATGTCTGTATGAATACCTAGATCTCGGAGACTAATGAATAACTCGTAGTAGATTTTCACGGTCTTTAACCACACCGTATAATATATTAATCTGAAATTGGACACTTGCATTATGCATCGAACTACATCATTAGTTTTCAAAAATTGCTGGGAGCAGTTTGCAGGACTTTATTCAAGTAGACCCTTTACAGAACTTATAGGTATCAATATAGTTATTAATCACACTTTCTCACTGTTGGTTGTGTTTTAACCGGGCTGCGCCTTATTATTTATTCTGTCCATTTACTGCATTAAATTAAACTAAAGTGATTAACTTTTTTAACTACAATAGTATCTTTTTTATCTATTTTAATATTTTCATAGATAATATCAGTGCAATTTTCTTGTTGCTGTGCTGCTCTGGTTTTTTTCTATTCGCTCAATTTGTTGCTGCTGAATTTCTCAGTGCGTGCTTTTTGTTTTTGCAGCCTGAGTGACATGAGTGTCTCAAAGTTTTGTTGCTATCCCTCATGCAAACGGAGCGGTATTCAAACCAAATCGTATGTTGCATGCTGTGCACAGCTTGTCGTTCCGCTGAAGCGATGCCTACCAATAATTGAACCAACTTTAATAAATTCTAACCCAGCAGGGCTGGACTCGCCTATAACTCCCTATCCAACGCAGCTTATTTCTTTTGCAACACCTATCCCAGTTTCTTCAGTCTTCAATGTTTTGAGGGAGACTAATGTTACGTCCTCTGTCATTTGATATGTCGTTTTGAGTGGTGTCCCTATACCCGTCGCCTCTCAACTTTGGACCCTTCGGATTCATTAGTTGGTGTGGCTCGTGTCAATTTATAATTTTGTTAACGCCCCTGTATTGTCAAAGTTTGGGCTACTATTCTACAAATCTAGAATCGGTTTAGGAGCAGGGTTGTTATCAATATTTTGCCAAAGAAATCTTAAAATTTTGCACTATCGTTGAAATAACTTTGTGGTTTTATTGTTTAAATTCAAATTAATTTCATAAGCAAGTGCTTATATTTTTATTGTTTTGTTTCTTTTGCTATATCCACGTAATTCGTACAATTCGTTTCTTTCTGACATTGCACTATGGGGCCGACTTTTAGTGTCTGAAAAATTCACTTTAATTTAAATGAATAAAATATGAAATAAAATAGATGACGCGGTTTAACTCTTTTCGGTATATATATCAGTGGCGGACCCACGGGGGGGTTTTCGGGTTCGGACCCCCCCCCCCTTCGGGATCAGAAAACTCACAATTTTTTTTTTGCTTTACACTTACAATTAATTCAAGGATAAAAAGACAAGGTTTAAAATTAAAAACGAAAATAATCTCGTTTATTTGATCTTATGTCTACAAAATATCAATAATTCATGTTGATTAAGGTTTAAAACATTGAAAATTTCATTACAGAATAGTTTCTTTCCATAACACTATGTCACAAAATTTCAAAATTTTTTTGATCCCGGCTTCAAAATAGTTGATCCCTATGCAAAATTTCACGCTGAATTCAAATCTGCTTAGAAATATGTGGAAAGTAGAACGGTTTTTGAGATATCGTCAGATTTTCATTTTTGGTGTTTTGAAAAAAGGTAGGTCTACCTACTACAATGTCATTTTATCTGGTTTTAGTCCACTGAAGTTAATAAACAAAAATTAAAGATAATTTAATAATTATCTTTACAAAAAATGATGGTTGATAAGAATCCAATTAGAAATGACGAAGTTGTGGCACTTCAAATTCGGATATTTGTAAAAATTGTGATGATTTTTTCGGTTTTTGCTGCCTTTTATTAAGTTTCATTTAGCCTTACCATAAAAATTGCTCCGGTTTTAGATATTGACATAATGGCGTAATCTTTTACGAACATTTTTTGCCCAGTATTTGGTGAAATAACTCAAATTTTATTTTTTATGACTCTGAAAGCACATGAATTCTATTGCTCTCACAAGGTCAAAAGTTTTGCATTGGTCGCACCAAATATGCAATTTTTATCCAAAATTTTCCTCCGAATTCAAATTTTACTTAACATTTTTGAAAAGTCGGACGGTTACTTTAAATATTTGCAAATTTAATCCTACGTTAACGTATTTTCTCAGCTTGAAAGCTTTGCGAAGCGATAAAAAGGATAGGGGAAAAAGCGAAAGCCCACGCTCAAAGCAATGGCAACACTTTTTGAAATGAGGGAAGTTCTTTCTTTTGGCCACACGAGACAAACAAACAAAAACTTTATATATCAATGTCAGAGAGGAATTCTTCAAATGGCTGTATCTGAAATTCCTCACTGATGTGATTTTGCTTTGTTTAGATACTCATATATTACTTATTCAACAAATAGCGTAGAGTTACTGGTCGGAGAGCATGCAAAACAACCTCTCAAAAAGAGGTATATTTACTTAATTGTGAATGTAGCGTTTATTTTGTATCCGATTTTGATGACCAAGGGCAAAAAATTTTTGTAAGACATTATCCTTTCATTTAATTGTCTGTAACCGAAACAATTTTTATGGAAAGATTGAAAAAAACTTAGTAAAAGTCAGCAAAAACTTGAAAAATCATCAAAATTTTTACAAAAATTCAACTTTGAAGTGCCATAACTTCGTCATTTATGATTGGATTTTAAACAACTGTAATTTTTTTAAGAAATAATTTTGTTATCTTTTATTTTCGTCCCAGTTTACAAAAATCGGTGCACTAAAACCAGAGAATTGTATTTTAGCAGTACGCGGAAACTTGTCGCTCGTTTCCGCGCGAACCGAGTTTCAAGGCGCGCGCTCACATATCCGGGCTGAATAATAATAATAAAAATTATAAAAGATGGATTTTTCTGGACAGATTTCTCTGGACCCCCCCTTACCAAAATCCTGGGTCCGCCCCTGATATATATATATTATAAAATAAAATGTATAACTATGTTGCGTGGTGCCGGTGTTGAGTACATAAACGAGATTAAATATTAACATTAGAATTTTGCTTAGGTTACCCTCTGTGCTTTTAAAGAAGCCGTCGGGAAATTCCGAAGAGCAAAGAGGCAGAGAGCAGTTACAACTTCATTGTGCTCTTAAAGTATACTAACATTTCATTTATTTCTCTTAGATGATAACTTAATCTAATATTAAAATGTATTTCATACTTCAGCTTTAACAGTTAATAACTTAAAATAAAACAAAATTTTTTTGTTAACTTTGTTTTAATGGCCTTATTATATCCAAATAAATGTAGATATAGGCAAAAAGTGGGCGTGGATACGCCCTTTTTAAAAAAAAATGTTCTGAAATATAAATAAAATTGATTTTATTGTAAATAATAAGTCAAATGCACGCAACTATTGTTCTTCCTCATGTTCTTCGTTGTCAAGCTCCATGTTGCATTGGAAATCGATTTCATCCATATCAAACCCTCCATATTGATTGTTAGCCTTGCTGCCTGAACTATTCGGAGCTTGATAATAAATTTAAAACCTTAGAAGGAAGAAACAGTATTTTTTGTGTGTGAATATGTCTGATTAGGTTAATCTATGATATCTAGAATCTGCTAGATCTGCATCCTCTTGTCTTTAAGTTATACCTCTTTTAGAATTATATGGCTCTCTAGGCCGTACTACGTGTCTCATCTTTTTTTGAATGCAAATAATTATTTTAGAATTTAGGTGATTTGCATGTCTTCTTTCCAATTGCTTAAAAATTCTTTTGCAATTTGTCCAGTTCGAAGACAATCGGGAGCAAAAGCGTTTACTTTTATCAGTTATTAGTTCACAAAATTGCGCATTAGTATGACATTCATTTAAAAGATGATGGAACATACTAACATAAACAACAAACTCTGTAAAAAATGTTGGTACTTAACATTACAGATAGTGGACTATGCCGCTTCTGTAACATAGAGAAAGAAACTTCTTCGCACATATTATGTGAATGTATGGCAATCGCCGGTAAAAGAAACAATCTCCTGGGCATGTACATTCTCCCACCAGAGACCGTTGCTACTATAAGTCCGAATAAAATTCTGCAATACATGCAGGCCTTAGGACTTTTGGGAGAGCTTTAAGCCATGAAGGGGGTACAATAGATCCACCTGGGTCGCAGTACATTTATCCCAATCCCAATAGTAATAACATTACAGATTTATGTTTGTAGATACATTGCGATCAAAAAAGAAATTTGTTAATGACTTTTAGAATATGTGTCTTGCAACCTTGAAACAAGGGCTTAAAAACAAGTTAATGCTCAAATTCGAAGCTAATAAACTGTATTTTTTATTTTCAGAACTGTCCCGAAGGCTACCACAGTCGCCCAGAAGTAACTATACTTCACTCTTCAACATATACATATAAACCAAATTCTAACAGAAGTGTCAACATAATTGAATGTTCTATTGATAATAGTATTATCGACTTCGATATTTCACTTTATGATCGATTAAGTGCCATTTTTGGTATATCACCGTTCTTAAAGGAAAACAGTTCACCTAATTATTCAAATTCTACTTTTGAACTGCATATTCAATCAGACTTTTTAAAAGTAAATCTTAGGTGAGTACTTCTTCATATCCGTTATATTATTTATTATATTATATTATATGTAAAGCAATAAAACATTTAGCTAGTTATTGTTTGCATTTTAAATCTGCCATATCTCCCTTTATTCTTAAAATGCTTTTTTCCCCATAAACATATTCCAATTGTTTAGGTCGTATGGCTATATCATTCTGAAGCAATCTTAAAACTGTAGTTGACAAATTTACCAATATGTATTTGAAAACGTTTGGATTGTGTTGGTGTGCAAAATAATGCTCACGCAATATACTTTTCAGCTTAGCGCTTCCTTTCTTGCACCTTCAAAAATTTATTATTACAAAAAACAAAAAGAAAATTCTTCTCTTGTTGTTTGTTTAAAATGTGTGCCCAATTGCAAGCTGACCAACTGGAAACTATCGATAAGTTCACATGGTAAAGTAGCCTCAAGTTTTCAAATAAATAATTTAAAAAAATGGGGGACGTAAAGTCGGGCGCGGACGACTTTAGGATACCCTGTACCACTAGCTTGTAATAAAGTCCGATTTCTTCACAAAAAACCAAAAACAGAAGAATTTTTAAGCAAAAAATTTTTTTTGACCGATCGTTCCTATGGGAGCTATATGATATAATCCACCGATTTCAATAAAATTTGACACAGTGCTTAAATACCTTAAAAAAGATATGAATGCCAAATTTATTTCAAATATCTTTACAAACAAACAAAACACATCGAATTTTGTATAAAAAACTTGTTTTTGGACCGATTGGTCCTATGGGAGCTATATGATCTAGTCAAACGATTTGGATTAAATTTGGTACAGTGCTTAGGAACTATAAAATACTCACGAATGTCAAATTTGGTCCCAATATCTTAACAAACAAACGAAACACAACAAATTTTGTTCAAAAATCGATTTTTTGGAAGATCGGACCTATGGGAGCTATATGATATAGTCAACCGATTTTGTTCAAATTTGGCACATTGCTTAAGTAGTCTAAAAAATTTCCAAACGCCAAATCTGGTTAGGATATCTTTATTAAAAAACGAAATATAGCGAATTTTTCTTTAAAAAAGTTATTTTGGCCGATCGGTCCTATGGGAGCTATATGATATAGTCAACCGATTTCGATCAAATTTGGTACAGTGATTGGGAACTATAAAAAACTTTCGAATACCAAATTTCGTTACGATATCTTCATAAACAAACGAATTATTCATCTAAAACGCTTTTTTTTGTCGAGGTCGTCTCAAACACCCCCATGGGAGCTATATAATTTATTCCCGATATCAAAAAAATAAAATAAACTGGCCTCCTATGGAATAATATGGGATCTAATGTGAAAGTTTGGTAACTCTAGCTCTTACCATCTCTGAGATCTAGGCGTTCACACGGACGGACAGACGGACATTGGTATATCGACTTCTCTATTCACCCTGATCATATTTTAGGTATTTTTGGGGTGTCTCCGACGTCTCCTTCTATATGTTACATTCATTTTCGGCTTGCACAAACTTAATATACCCTTGGTACCATACGGTACAGGGTATAATTAATTTTTTCTTTTTGCCAACATTTTACCAAGAGAGAAATATTTTGTCTTATTTACAAATTTTGTACAATTTATTTTATATATATATTCAATATTTTAAGCTATCCATAAATAAAATTATCATCGAATTGATTTGTGCAGCACGACTAACTTTTCTAAGACTAATCGAGTCTAAGTCCAGAACACCTTATTTCTTAACACACGTTTTGGTTATGCAAGTTTATTAGAAAAATTTTGTAATTAAAATAATAAATAAAAATTAACCTTAACGTTTAAAACAATAAAAAAAACCCTTGTCGGTTTACGGACGATAATTTTACGTCATAAAGTCATAAGAAAACATTTATTAAAAATTAATAACAATTTTTTTACAACTTATATACATGCGTTATATTTTAGATTATCAAATCTGCGTTATTCTGTTAAGGATAAGACGATGATAGGAAAAGTAGGAAATCCAGGGGAGTGTTTTAAGTGGCGCTGGAGAAACATCGAGGCTTTCGATATTTTTTTACTTCGATAAATTGATGATTCGATACAACGAAGTTCATGTGGCGGTTATTTTTTGAATGCTTAAATTAATTCAGAGTGGGCCATCTGTTGGTTTGGTTAAAAAAGTATTTTCCAATAATAAAATTGAACTAACAATCAAACCATGAGATAACTACTCGTATATACAGTGTGCCACTAAAGTCATAGAACAAAAAAAAAACTAAAGATGAGGTTTTCTTAAATATATATTCTTAAACAATTAACAAAAATAAAAACAATTCAATAACAAGTTTCCTCAAATTCTACAAAAGGTAAAAAATAGCATTAATTCAGCGCCACAAAAATTGTAGTACACTTAGACGGAATATCGAATTCACGTTGCTTGCAGCTAGTTTGTTTTTGTCGGAATCGAAATCTAGAACATGCCTGAATGTTAATGAAGAGTTAAATTGAAACGATGAAATTTAAATCATTAATCAAATTTATAAAACTGATGCTTTTGAAAAGCCCACCAATACCTGCTAGAGCTGCGTTAACTTGTCATTAAAACATAAATGTTTTTAAAACGCAGGTTATAAATATTACATTTTAATTTTTAAATATCATTTACATTATTTGAAAATTTAATTTAAATAATTTGTTGAACAATTTATTCGGATTCGTTTTGAAACCGATTGTTTGGTGTTCCCATTTTCATCAAACCAAATATTTCATATGCTTTGACACAATTATTGATTTATTCACAATTATATTATATTTTTTCTGACAACCCCACAGCCAAACCGAATTTCTGTTGTGCTTGTAGCATTTAGTTTGGGTTCCCGTGTTACAGAAATAAAATGTCCCTTGTAGCAAAAATAGTTAAATCGTCTTTAAATTTAATAAACATTGTTGCAAAATTAGTTTTGTGAAGAACCAGCAATATATTAATGAAAGTTAAATTGAACCATGACTAATAAAAAGGTACAAAACTCGAAAGTCGTGTCAACTGTTTTGTATCAAAAAAGAAACATTTTGCGCCAACAAGTACAATAATAAAATCTTACATACCGTTTGACTTAAATTTTTAAAACGTCCGAATGCTCAGATGCTTAGTACACCTTAATTACATACATTTATGCCTTCTTTTAGCTTCAAAACAAGCAACTGAAAAAACAAATGCATTTCTGAAATGTTTACAGGTTTGTAACAACATATGTGGATTCGATAAAAATCTATAAAAATAAGGAAAATATAAAAATGTATCTAAAATAAAAAGGCAAATTATCGACAAAAATAATATTTTAACTTTAATGGTTCTTCTCAACAAGAGCAGCCACAATAAAAAAGTACTAGTTTCATTTGAATTGTCATAGAAAATGATTTAGTGTTATAAATTACAAGCTAATTGAAATAGATATCAAGAAAGAAGTGAAAAATTATGATTCATAAATAGATTAAATTTGCATCTCAGTACAGCACTTGTTAGTCAAGGCCGTCAGCTCAAAGGCAATGTAAACCAGTGGTCGACACAGCCTTATCCCGCGGGCCTATGGTTCACACAGTACGTGTACACAATATTCAATACAAACTCAAAAGAATTGCATATGTATATTTTGTCGACCACATTATAAACGCTAAGAAGTGTAACGCACCATAGTCGTTGCGGGCGGGCAGAGTGAAAAGGAAAATCTAATAATAGCCACCCAACAGCGCCTCGTGATCTTGCAATCGAACTCGGCTCTAAGCTTCGTTTTTGGCTGTCGGCAATGTTCACAAATTCAGCCACAGCCAAATTTGTAAATTTTTAGTTTCTGAGCATTCATTACCCTTTCCTAATATGTGGCAGCTATGACACTTTGCAATCGCGTTTGCTTTTACACCAACAAATACACGCATGAAAGTCGAAAAAACGAGAAAGAGTATTTACCTATCGTCTGCCATTCTGCTGAACTGTTTTGCCTTCAGCCACAGCCAAATTTGCAAATTTTTAGTTTTTGGGCATTTATACCCTTTCCTAATATGTGCCTGCTATGACACTGTGCAATCGCGTTTGCTTCTACACCAACAAAAACACGCGTAAATGTCTAAAAAAACGAATAAGAGTATTTATCTATCGCCTGCCGTTCTGCTGAATGTCTTACATTGAACGCACGCACAAGTCATTCTTCTGCGTTGTGTTGTGAGGATTCTGCTCGGCCAAACGCAAAGCATTTTGTGTGTAAAAGCAACTAGGCAACAGTGCTTGAAATGAAACAAATTATATACACATATGTATGTACATATGTACCTATGTGTACATTAGATTGTTATATATATTAAATATGAAATAGCATGTCCTGGAGGGGGGTGTCATAAAGGGCATTATATTATTATTGCTGCTGCTGCACATATGAATTGCATTTTTTTTTACGATTTTTACAAAAATGTAATATGTAGTTTTTTATTATTAATTATTATTTAAATTTTATTGTTTCAAAAAAATATATTTATTTATAGATATGTATTTAATTTTGTTCAATTGATCACAAAATACTTAATATTTTAGCGCCTCAATTCATAAAACTTTTGGGTCCTTACACATTGTCAGACCATCTATTAGTCGCATTTGCATTAATATCCGTGAATGCATTTTAGCCATAATGCAAACCATATTATAATTATGTTGCATGCTGCATAAAATGCATTTAAGCTACATTTTTTAATGAATCGAAACCAAAGCAAAGCGATAGTAGGGAGTAATATTTCAAATTTTATTATTATTTTAAATTAATAAGGGCATTCTGAAGTTTAACAAAAAGCATGTCCTAAATATTTTTAGCAGTCGATAATCATTGATTACAAATCAACAAAAAATAAAATAAATGCATTGTAATAGAAATACTTGCAGCATATTCAAATTGCAAATTAAAACCCAACCGATTTACAAGACAAATCTGCAGCAAACACAAATTTACAAACTAACTTTAACAGCAAAAGCAATGTAAGCCGGATCCAAACACAAAATGCCGCAAAGAAATGAACATTGTTGGTGTTTATTTCGTTTGTTTTACTTTGAATTGTTTGCATGAGTCTTGAATATAAGCTACAATATGCTTTATTACAATATATTTAAAAATAAATTGATTTGTTTAACTACAGCGACCGCATTTTTCTTAAACATTAATGCATTCACTTTTTACAAAAAAGCTCTCGAGTTGCTGGTTGCTACTTTGGCTTTTTAGGCTCGAGTGCAAAGGGCTAAGTTACATAATAAACGCTGTGTTGTGAGCAGCAGCGTACTAGGTATCTAAAATGTATATATGAATGTCAAGTGCGCCGTCTTATATTTATGGGAGCACAAGTGATATTTGACCCATCGAAGGCTAATACGTGATCTCACACATATGCAGGCCACTTGAGGCCTAAATACAATAGTAAGAATAGTCAGAAACTATCCCTATAATGTGCTCTGCAAGGGATCCGATGCGACGTCACATGTTCATACTGTTGATGAAAACATAGCTAGCTTAGAGAAGTATTTGCTGCTGTGGCTTTTCATGAAATTATGACTTCTTTTAAAAAAATTGGGGCCAATCTTTTTCCTTTGTTGATAAAAGAAAAATTATTTTCTATCTACACAGATGGCGCTCAAGTGATGCGAGGTCACAAAAATGGTCTTTTGGGCATGCTAAGGAAGCATGGAATTAATTACCCAGTCTTTCATTGCGTTATAAACCAACAAGCTCGTTTTCCAAAAGAACTGAGTAGGATGCATACAATGGAAGTTGCCAAAATAATTATAAACAAGATAAAAGGCGGCCGCTACTTATTGATTCATCGTTAATTTAAAAAATTTGTTGAAGTCTTCAAGCTGATTATGCAAAAGTTTTGTTATTTTTCGAAATATGATGGCTTAGCCGAGGAAAACGTTTAGACCGTCTTTTTAATTTAAGGAAAGAAGTACAATGCAATTTAATGCAATGTCGAAAAAAGACTGACGAATCAATTTTGTATTTGGAAAATTCTGATTTTTTATTAGGCCTTGCTTTTTTAACTGATATTACACAAACATTAAATTTTCTAAATCTAAGTCTACAAGACTACGTATACAAATATTTCAATTAGCAATAAAAAATTGAAAACTTTAAATGAAAATTGTTGATATTAATAAATAAAATTCAAAACAAACAACGAGCCTTAAAAGAACTTCCGAAAAGTTATCTTGAAATAAAAATGGATAGCGTTTTAAAATATCAAAATATGGAGATAAGGTAGTTCATGGAAAATTTTAAAGTTTTCAAAACCGACTTATAGTCCATCGGCACCATGGTACCCTTGCATGACAATCCCTTTATATGTGATATAAATGAATATGAAGTCTCACTATAAAAAGAACTGGATTTATTGCGCAATGATTTTACATCATCGCTGTGGAAAAGTTTTGGGCAAATGCGGAGTGGCATTTTTAAAAATTATTTTAAGTGGGCTCCGCAATAAAATATCTGATGCTTATCTGAAACGTGGCACTATTACGCGCATGACATTAAATGCATTCTTTAAAGTAAATTAAAGCAATTACTTTTCATTTCGACAGAACACCTTTCATTTCGATTACGATACTTTATTCGAAATTTGAAATGGGGAACATGCCTAATTAAGTTGGTGCAAGCCAAAAATACATGGAACGTCGTATACGTATAGGTGTCGGAGACCCTCCAGTTACTTGAAATATGATCAGATCTCAGAGATGGTAAATATATAAAATTCCGTAGTAGACAAGTTTATTTTATTTTTTCAAAATATTGGTTATATTAACTGGCTCCTATAGGAGTTTTTTAGAGAGCCTACAAAAAAATTACGTAGGTAAAGTAGGGCGGTAGGATGACTTTGGGATACACTGTACCACTAGCTTGCAATAAAATCCCGTATATTGCTTAAAAACACCGAAGACATTTGATTGCCATAGTCAATAGTTGATTGATGTAGTCAACGGACTTTGTTCAAATTTGGTACATTGCTTAAGTACTTCTAAATGCCAAATCTGGTTACGATATCTTTATTAAAAAACGAAATGCAGCGAATTTTGTATAAAAAATGTATTTTGGCCGATCCGTCCTATGGGAGCTATATGATATAGTCAAACGATTTTGCTCAAATTTAGTACAGTGCTTGGGAACTATAAAAACCTTAGAATGCCAAATTTCGTTACGATATCTTCAAAAACAAACGAATTATTCATCTAAAACTTTCTCTTTTTTTTCGAGGTTGTCTGAGGTTGTCCCCTTATGGGAGCTATATAATTTAACCCCAATATCAAAAAAATGAAATAAACTTGTCTCCTATGGAATAATATGGGATCAAATGCGATAATTTGGTTACTCTAGCTCTTAACATCTCTGAGATCTAGGCGTTCAAATGACATGGGTATATCAACTTCTCTATTCACCCTGATCATATTTTAGTTAACTTTGGGGTGTCTCCGACGTCTCCTCTATATGTTACATACATTTTCGGCATGCACAAACTTAATATACCCTTTTTTACTTACGGTACAAAAGAGTAACTCATAATATAGCATTGGTCCAGGATGCTCGTAGTGCTAAGTCAAGATAACTTAGGATGGAAGAAGTGATAGATTGAATAGACCGTTCCAAAAAGAGGGAATTATAAAAGTTATTATAATTACATCATAAGACACGGAAAGCTCGTGTAAAGCATAACTAGATCTACAAAATTGAAGGTCAAAAATTACGAGTTACTCTAGAAGATATGACAAAAGTAACTTTGCTTAGAAGTATATTGGAATCGATAAGACCGACTATTATGCAAGAATAACACGCCATAGATTGTTCTGCCAAGACATGATTTATAAGCCAAAGTCTATCAGAATATGGCGGCAATCGGATGTTTGGGTCCCAGTTTAAGGCACGAAATGCAAAAAGGAGAAATTGCCTTTGTAAGGACTCAATCATGTCTTGATAAATGTAGTATTGAGGATTCCAAACGCAAGAACAATATTCTTAAATTGGGCGGACGAGAGAGATATAAAGAAGTTTGGTAGTGTAAGCAAGAACGAATACCTCTAGCTTTATTGACAATGTTGCAAATATAGTTGTTAAATTTAAGGTTATGATCGAACAAAACACCAAGGTCGGACACACTCTCGACTCGTCTAAGGTAACAGATTCTAAAGAGTAAGCAGTTTAAAAAGGAGCAGAACGATAAAATGTCAAAGTATTACATTTTGACTTGTTGAGAAAGAGTTGGTTGATATTGCTCAACCAGTAAGTGCTTATTATTATTGGAATAGGACATATAGAGTTTGAATTCATCCGCATACAAAAGAAAGCGAGGGGATGAGATTACTTGAGGGAGATCATTTAAAAATAAATTGAAAAGAGAGGGCCAAAATGGCTACCTTGAGGTACTCCTGAAGTGACCTTAATTTCTGTAGATTCGCAGCCTTTAAAACTACCTTTTTGACTCGATTGAATAAATATGACGATATCCAACTTAAAAGGCAAGACGGAAACCAGAGACGAGACAGTTTAACAAGGAGAAGATTATGGTTTACCGAGTCAAATGCTTTACTGAAGTCAGTTTAAATTACAAAAGTTTGTTTTTTTTCGGTAAAAGCTAGATTAATAAGAGACGAAAGCTCTAAAAGGTTAGTAGAAGTGGATCGACGTTTGACAAACCCTTGTTGGGAATCCGACATTAAAGAACGACAGTAATGTTGTAATTGTGAAGTGACCTTTAAAAAACTTTTGGAATTGATAAAAGCTTGGCAATACCACGGTAATTCTCAATGTTGGACTTGGAACCGTTTTTATGAATATGATAATATAGGACTCATTCCAGATGGCCGGAAGACAAGAATATTTTGATAAGGTGCGGAAAAGAACAGATAATGGCATAGCAAGAGACCAAGCACAATGCTTTAGGACTGGCATCGGGGCCAGGGGAGAAGGATGATTTAACGGACGGTAGGGATTGCAACACGTCGGTTTCAAAGATTTCTGGATAAGCCATAAGATTTGAATGAGGTAGTTTATAGGATAGTTAGAGTCAATGCTATTAGGGTTGGCAGAATAGGTAGTTTGAAAAAATTTGACAAACAAGTCGGCGATTGTAGTTAGTAGAGCTTACATTTTCGAATTATATCGATGCTGGAAATAAGGAAGATTTACGTTTAGAATTAACAAAAGAAAAAAAATAATGGAAATAAAAAACAACAACGTCGATAGATTCCTCGAGAAGCATATGAAAGTTCTCTTAAGAGGGCAAGAAGTTATTTTCCGGTGTTCTTGCTTTTAAACTTTTTTGGTGTTCATTTTATATTAATCCTCACTTATTAAATTTTTATTTTATAGCAATATTTTATGTTTTTTTTGCTTATTGGGAGTGCATTTTATTCCTTAAATACTTTTTATTTGCATTATTTGATTAACGTCACTGCTTGCCAGATTTTTATTGTTAGTGCTTTTTGCTACTTTATTTTTGTTCTTTGCGTGAACGAGCTTTCTGGTAGTTTTTAAGCGCTCGCTAGTTTGTACTTTTGTAAGTTTGAACAGTTACAGAACGCTCTCAATTTCGTGGTGAGTTTCTTTCGAATTGTGCTCTTTTTTTAATTTTGTTGTTGCCCTCTCATTTGTTCGTTTTGCTTCTTTTGTACCCATTAGAAATTATAGGATCGCTTTTATTATGTCGTGATGCTTTGATTTGTATATGAACAAAGATACGTTTTATGAGGATAAGCTACGTTGTCTAACTTGCTGGTTGTTTGACAATGTTATTAATTTTCTCGAATGTATAATACCGTTAGAAACAGGTTTTTTAGGTTTAAAAAGCTGTCTGAGTTTAATATTAACCTTAAACTGCTTAGCAAATATAATTTTCATCTCCAAAGGGTTCAGTTCCGCCACCGCAATCCTCAAATTATCATAGTCTTAAAGTAGTCGCATGGCAACAATCATAACATATCTGTTGAACAATTTAAATTCTCACAGCCTCGTGAAATTTGATCGTTTAAAATTTCCGTCCCTATCAGTGATTGACGAGGTATCGCGATCTAAGCTTCTAGCGTCTATAGTCTATAGTTTTCTGAGAATAAAAAAGCCAAAGTGACCGCAGCGCGCTCTCTCGCTCGATTTCAATCAAATTTAGTAGAGTCCTTGAAAACTCTAAAAAATTTCCGAATGCCAACTTTCGTTACGATATTTTTATAAACAAACAAAACAAAACGAATTTTACTCAAAAAAAGATTTTTGACCGATCGGATTATGGGGTATATGATATAGTAAACCGATTTTCATAAAACTTCTTACAGTGCTATAAAAAAGTAAAATATTCGCCGATTTTCGCACAAAATGGTGAAAAAAAAACACAAAAAAATATTTAAAAATACACTACAGCGCCCTCTGGCGGAGCTCCAAATTTAAAATAGATGTAAAAAATGAATTCCTCGAACCCAAAAAACTTCAAATAACATTTAGCTAGGGAAGACATAACGTTGTTTCGCATTTTGAATGTAATGTCTATGTCGACTTTTGAATATTTGGAAAAAAAACCTATTTTAAAAAAGTGGGCGGCTTGAAATTCATTTTGGACCCATAGTTTCTTAAGCAAAGTTGCTTCTTCTGCCTAAAGATTCAAAATCTCTATGAGCCCCAAACTTTTTTTTGGCCCCATACAAAATGACCCGCTCTAATGTGCAATGTCTTATTTAGACGATTTTCAATAATTAATTTAAATCATATTGTCTAATTATACCCTGTACCGTATGGTGCAAAGGGTATATTAAGTTTGTGCATGCGGAGAATGTATGTAACATATAGAAGGAGTCGTCGGAGACACCCCAAAGTTACCTTAAATATGATCAGGGTGACTCGAGAAGTCGATATACCTATGTCAGTCTGTCCGTTTGAACGCCTAGATCTCAGAGATGGTAAGAGCTAGAGTAACTAAACTTTCAAATTAGATCCCATATTATTCCATAAGAGACAAGTTTTTTTTTTTTTTTTTTTTTTTTTTTTTTTTGATATCGGGGCCAAATTATATATATAGCTTCCATAGGGGTGATTCAGACGACCTCGAAAAAAATAATAGTTTTAAATGACTAAATAGTTTGTTTATAAAGATATCGTATCCAAATTTGGCTTTCGAAAGCTTTTATAGTTCTCAATGAGCACTTAAGCAATGTGCCAAATTTCAACAAAATCGGTTGACTATATCATATAGCTCCCATAGGAACGATCGGTCAAAAAATCGATTTTTTAACAAAATTTGTTGTATTTCGTTTGTTTTTTAAAATATTGCGACCAAATTTGGCACTTGTAAGTTTTTTATTGTTCTTAAGCATTATTCCAAATTTGGTTACGATATCTTCATGAACAAACGAATTATCCATCTAAAACTTTTTTATTTGTCGATAGAATTTTAATTTCCTTGTTTACAATAAGCGTCGTAACTTAAACATTTATGGACCGATTTTAATAAACCATAACTTTTCTTACTCGGAATTAATATTTCTTTAAGATTAAATGTAAAAAAGTAAAAGTGTTTTAACAAAATGTTATATAAAAATGGCTACAAAGTGTGAAAATCGAAAAAAAAAGTGTAAATCTTAGATAACTTTTAAAAAATCTCGTAGTTGCTTTGTATGAAGTATAAACAAGTTTATATCATCTTGAAGCTTGAATCTTCTTCTTTCCAAAGCCGTAAAGCAATCGAAAAATGGCGACGTTGTGATAGTGAGAGTGATCGCAGTACCCGAAAAACGGTTTTTAAGCGATAACTTGCGATTTTGGGGGTGTTAGACAATTTTGAAACACACTATCGTGATCTACTCATCAAGACCTACAACGTACACTAGGTCGCTTGAAAAATTCTAAATCACTGTTGGACAGTGTAATTAATAAATATTCATTTTGTAACCTAAACATTTTTTTGTACTTTTTTTTAAAATTAGGGAAACTTCCTTTTTGAATACCCCTCGTATTAACGATTTTTTATGTTTTTCTAACATCTGTATAAGAAGTGCCAAATCATCAAAGAGCTTATCGTGTTTGAGCCTTGTATGACCTTAAGGACGAGAATTGAGATGTAGGATATTGAATACTATAAGAAGGGCTGCGTTCGTTTGTCGTTACCTTTATATTCTGTTCGCTATAAGAGTGAACTGGTTAGAACAAAGCAAATTTATACACCTCGACAAAAAATTGAGCATTGTAAAGTTGAAAATCACTTTTTTTTTTTTTTTATAGATTCCCAGTGGTGGATGGGAGATTACCAGATGACCCCAATAAAATTCCATGGTGGAAGAAAAACATTCGACAGGACTTTTTGTCATTTGATTTCAGAAATATATGCGTTGAATGGAGCGCTCAATCCTCAATCCGCGTAAATACAGATTCAATAAATATTTTTTACTGCGTAAGTAATTCGATCACATTTTTCAATAATTAATATTATTTTATTATAACGAAAGTATTATACAAACGCCAATTAGGGCGTAAAATTATTTCCAAAAAATTCATTGGGGGGTTCCTTTGCTGCTTAGCAAGTCGAAGCAAACCAGAAATCAAAACTTTCGAAATTGACGCTGCCCAAGCTCAGTCGATCGGGAACAGTGCAGTTGCCGTAATTAAAATACCCCCAAGAAGCTGGAGCTGCAAATATTCAAATATGAGCAGTACACTTCGACTGGACCTTTCTTCATCTCTGTAGCTGCTTGGTAGTGTGACTTCCAATGCCATAGTAAGGTTCATGTCTTATTAGTGGTTTTGCAGCGCTTTGTTTCTTGGTCCCGCGACTCCCAAACTGGTGTCTTCTTTTGTTAAAGACCCGTTCATTTACCAAACAATGGTCTCTTCTTAGGATGTATCTCTTCTACTAGGTTAGGTTAGGTTACACTGGCACACAACAGAGTGCAGCCTAGCATAGACCTTTTGGTCCTTAGCTGTGTCAGATTTGAGGTTATTACGCAAAGTGCTGGTCGGTTAAAAATTTTACTTTTTTTTGGCGAAATTAAGTAGCCGCCCAACTTGCAG